>MJUU01002504.1:228788-241467 GCA_002080025.1 Modiolus philippinarum | reverse complement strand
TTTTTTTCGAAATAACTGGTGCTCTGGCCATTTTTTTAGAACGTGAAGCTTCATTCCCCAACACAAAGGCTCCATACTCCAGCACTAGGGCTCCAGGTGCCAATACTAGGGCTCTGGGCTCTTACTACATGTATATTGCATTCAAGGCTACAGACTATCAGAGTTTTGGACCGGTATTATTACCACACAACCGTGGGCCGAACTTTTCATTCGTAGTGTGACCGAAGCCACATTTGGAGCAAATAATGCCTGTATGACATATATGCGTCTAGAGCTCCTAATGGTACCTCCGGTGTTTGTTGGGGTAAAGTTTTGCTGCTAGTGTTTTGTTTTGGGGTCTTCTTATTCTTATTTTTTGCTTGTATTTGCTTAGTCGTTTTCATTTTTCATTATTAGAATTGCCTTCCAAATTTTCTATCTTTTTGCTTCGATATTCATGTGCCGATTATGGTTAGTTCCGCTCGCATTTTCAGGTTGTGCCTGCTCATATTAAGGTAATAGGTACGTAAATAGTAAAGTTTCCGGATTCGATAAAATTTTACATGCAAGTGCATCAAATGAAGCTGAATTCCAAGGTGAAATAAAATCGGTTTAGCTGTTTTTATGTTTGAAATATGACCGATTGGAAAATCAATCAGTTATGTTGTTTTCATATAGAATCCATGTAAAACGTACAGAAAAATAATATATGAAACGTCTTTAAATTACGCGTTTCTGAAAACGTATCCTACAATTTTTCTGCAGAAAGGATATGTTTTAAACAATAAAATTCCCATTTTAATGGTGTAAATTTTATATAGGGTTACCGAATTAATTTCGCTGTTATAAATAGTTGAACATAGAATAAACACGCCAAAAATGGATTTTTCGATTAAATCCGCCGTCAAAATAGCGACGTCGTCGATAAAAGTTGTGATTTTAGGTGTGATTTGAAAGATAATAATCTATTCAGCGATCTATACCACGAAAACGAACTCTGTGACCCTATAAAAAATTATATCAATAAAACAGAAATCTCTTTGGCAACATAATATCAATTTTTCAGAAAAATTGTGGGATATAGTTTGAAACGACGTTATTTAAAGTGAAAATAAACATTTATTTTACGTTCATTCTAAAGCAAATTTATAACGTTCACCGGTAGAGGCGTTTTTTTTTTCGTACCTCTCACCTTAAAGAAAAATAACAAAGAAACAGACAAAGAACAATCTGTCGTCCTGACTACGTCTGGGACGACATAATAAGGTCTTGTTGAAGGAATACTTAAGCTTATATCATCCACAAAAATTATACAACTAATCGAATATGGATATAGTTTACATACTTGTCGATGCTAATTAAGCTAGAGGATATTATATTGTAGTAATTTTCTTTACAATGTACACAGCAATGTATTGTCTGACGTCACGGCGTCAGACAGTATTAGAATCAGAAAATGCACATCCGGTGAGGCGTCCATGTTTGCATTGCATTTCGGTAAAGCGTCTTTTTTTGCAATGCACGATGGTCAATAGAGTGTAACGTGTTCATTAATAGTATCATTACAAATCAATAAATTAACACTTACGATTGTGATTTTCATTCCTTGATTATATTTTAAATGACATAACTTATATATAACAGGAGTCTATAATTAAAACAAAATCTGAAAAATCAGTTAAACTGTATTCCAAGGATGTGTATTATGATTATGTTAACGTCCCTGTGAATACAATTAGATTCACTTGTGCGCATTTTACCCTATTTCGGCATTTTTCTGTTTTACCAAACGATCATTTAGAAAAATAGAAAATATGATGCATAAATATTACATAAATTAAAATGTTGGTTTTCAATATCGATCATTAATTGTATGCTTTTAAATAATAAAACAACAAGAAACACATACAATGAAACAATTTCAATCATATGCAGGCAACAATTGAGAAGACAACTCCATAACCAAATCACAACAGAAAGTTAAAAGACAAAACATTAAAAACGATAAGAACTGTGCTTAGAAAGTCAGCAACAGGTGTTAACCGGTTTCACAACTATTTAACGGAGTTCTCGTCGAATAGTTTAGATAAAAGAGTCTTCGTAAAATTGATTTGGATGAATAATGGTTAGGCCGGTTGAGAAAATGAAAACAAATTTCTTATTTTCAGTCACATTGGATAATGTTTTTTTCCGATTCAGAGTCATGATTTTTGAACATTTACAACCCAACTTACTAGGGATGGGTTTCAGTACACCAAAACATTCTCCTTGCAATATCAGAACAATCATATCTATGGGGAATATTAACATATATTCTGCTGAAGTGATATATCCAGGTAAATCCTGCAATTTGATTGGTTACCTTGACAGGGGAACCGTATCCCCGTGGTAGCAAAATCACAATTTTTAAACGCTTTTAATAGAAAAATTATAACACTTCTAGCAGAATATAAAAGTTATTCGGGCTTCATAGGGGATACGGGTTCATATTCCCTGTCTGTGCCCTATATCCCTTTCGCCTAACGGCTCAGGGGATATAAAACACAGACAGGGAATATGAACCCGTATCCCCTGTGAAGATTCCCGAATAACATATAGTATTATGTTCGTGAAATGAAAAATCACAAATTTGTAAGTTTTTATATCAAGAAATAATGCCTTTAATATCACACAACGATGCACTTAAGACGATAATTTATCTCATAAAGAATAAATGGATGCATCAATCTCTAGTAAAGGGTACTACATCCTTTCGGCTTCATTATCTTTAATTGTTCGTTTTTGGACTAACGCTTCGGTTTTCGCTTATTGGGTGTATTCAGTCGTATTTACTAAAGGAAAGGATACCCAAAAATGGCCAAAAATTACAATCACATGTCACATTCCACCAGGGAAATGCACAAAAAATCATCACTAAAAAGACAAAAGACAAATATAGACCAAATAGGAACTGGGAATAGTTGGACTTGGAATCGACATTAACAACAGCTAGCAAAAGAATATTTTATATTATCTTTTTGGTATTATAGGTAAATAATTTAAAATATAAAACTCAAATTGATATTTAAATATTTAAAAGCTTATTGCATATAATCGTTTCAAAGTTGCATACCTCATCAACATGGTCTACAACTTCCGCAATAATTGAATTGAAATACAAACATTTATTTACGACTTAGAAATAGATCATTCCAGATTTTTGAAGTAAAAAAAAAAAAAAAAAAAAAAAAAAAAAAAAAAAAAAAAAAATCACCCCCATTTGCATTTGAAGTGTTAACGGATGTATGTCAATTTTTTGGGGCAGTTTTAAATACTTTTGATTGTTTCCTTTTAATTCTCAGTGCACGCTTTGAAGTTTGTTACATTTAATGTGTGTTACTTGTTGATGAAAAAAACTGAAATTATGTTTGCTAGCATCAATGATGTTTCTCCGCCGTCGACACAATACTGTTTTGTCAACTGGTCATCTGGTCGTCATTTTAGTACCATATATATTCCGGTTTATCAGAAAAAACACTTTTACAATAATATTACGTAAATCAATAAAATTTGGCCGTCACTTTATCAGCAATAAAAGTGACAAGTATTTAATGTTTGATTGATCGAGTAATGCCTGATGTATACCTCCACCAACTGGAAAATGCATAAGATATCATTTATGCTATTTCCGGATAAACTTTCAATGCCTTGCACTGTTTCTTTCAAATATACCCATTGTGAGATAAGAGCTCTTATCTTATTTCCTTTTTTTATGTTATCCTATGTATAAGATTTACATTATGACACATTCTTATTGAAATAACATCAATCCGCAAAAATATTATCAATGTTGCTGGATTTCTGTTTGTTATGACAGAAGGCAACCGCTTCAAAGTCGAACATAAATCAGACCTTATGATTCATTGAGATTTTTTCAACTATGTTATTATTTTTCTACTGAAAATTGTTTTCGTTATCGTTTTTGAACTGCTAGACTATAATAAAAACTAATTCACTGGGTAGTCTTATGTAGAAGAAAAAATCAAACTAAAGTTACCAATACCAAGCCGAAACCAAAGTTGAATCAGATTTTCGGATTTTTGTAACACCTGTTGGAAACTAACAAAATATCCTATTTCAAAAATCATATAAGACTCAAACTGCACTTGCATAACAACAGAATGTAATCTTTAACTGTAAAGTATGAATATACCCCCAAAAAAATGAAGATGTACTTGATCAGACGCCGAATATTGTCCCAAAATAGTAAGTCTACGATGATATTATCAAATTTTTGACAAGAGGAAATGCTTTAATTCAACCAATAATTATAGTTCTTTTATGTTAAGTAGATGAATAAAAATTGCTTTAAAAAAATAGATTTTATCAAGCAGACATAATTTTAACTTAATTTATATTATGGATGTAAATTCTAATAGTACTATGACTTTTGAAATACAGGAAGACATGAATACATCTAGTCTTATTATAATAAATCGACACAAGCGTAGTACTTAAAAAACAAGAAAAGTACTACTAAAAATGCAACAAAAAGGTGCCACAATTGCGTTGAAATAACGTCAATCTTAACTAGATGCATTAGATGTAGAGATTTTATAGCACGCCAAATGAGCTAAAAATAATTTTCGGTCTATGCAGAACATCAGGACGTATTATGATTTTGTATTATAAAGCCCTATTGCCATGCCGAACTGTATACAAATCTTTTGCCCATATCATTGTAATATTATATAAAAATTGAAACCTTTCATCAAATTTAAAAAAGGTTTTATAACATACTCAGTTGTTAATAACGCAGGACACTTGGTTTGATTTAACTTGCGAGTGAAATGTCTTGTAATGCATCTTTAATCCAAAAGCAACAAATACTTAGTATATATGGCTAACCATATGAACATCCGTTTCCTGTTAAGAACGCTGGACATATTATTAACAGTCATGGCCTTTAATCATGACCATATAATTTTAACAATGAAAATATTTGACCAAATTATCAGCGACTTTTCTCAGGATTGTTAACAAAATGCATAGTTGTACACAAAATTTGTACACATGGAGTAAATGCACACGAGACAAAGTCTCTACAAATACATGGTAAAACAAAGCAATGGAACAACGCTTTCATTGTTGCCCTTCATCTTTATGTCACCATAAGGCCTTCAACAATGAGCTTTACTCATACCTCATAGTAAGTTCAAAATTGTCAACAAACATAAAATTTAAATGCATTATTTCTTTGAAAACAACTCGTCTTTGGCAAAAGTTATGGGTATTTTTAGCTTCAACTAAAAGAAAGACTAATTTAAGCCACAGTCCCTCATTAGTCTTTGACACAAAAAGACGAAGAAATAACGTTTAATTTCTCGCCTGAGGGGTCGAGATATCTCGTGATTTGGGGGGTACGTGCGAAAAAATCAAGATGTCTCCCATCATTTCAAATTTTCATGCGATTTATCCAGTACTATTTATTGTCTGATCTAATAAATCTTCATAATAATATAATTAATAAAGATGTACCTTATCATGTACCGCGATACTTTAAAACCGTGCTGAACATTCTCCTAATTATGAAAGAGTGGTTGTTCATTGTAGAGAGAACATCATGATCATTATCAATGGAACTGTCAGTGTTCAGCTGTAAAAAATCTATTGTCGAGTTCAAAGTCTAAAAAGGATTTCCGCACTTTTTGTGTGTGCTTTCGGTTATGCATTATTTTTATGGAGGATAATCTATAAAAAATAATACACTTTCATCTACAAACTGTTTTAATTTTTAAAAAGTTTTGTTATATCAAACTTCATTTTGATATTTTAGACCTATGATTTTATTATTTTAGGTTATCTTACAATCTACTTTAGAAGGTCCTGTTTTCTTTTTTTTCTTTTTTTTTGTTTTCTTTTAATCAAATCAAAATCTATTAAAATATGTATGAGAGTAATTTTCCTGTTATTTTACAAATGTATAAGTCTTGAATCCATAAATACAAATGTATATTATTGTTTGAGATGAAATGTGCGGTTTTAGGGTTCAGGACGTTTACAATGAGGTATACATTGCTTGTTGCTGAAGGCTTCGTTTGTGAATAATAATGAAGAAAAACCAAACAATACCCTTTTCCAGGGCTTTTTTTAAAAGTTGACTACTAGCTAGAGAATACTTTTATGGGTCACAAGTTCACAAACAGAAGCCTCGATCCACTGGTAATAAATAATTACATATCGAGTTATTGTGATCAAATTTTCTACAGAGGACTTTTCCGACAGCCTGTGTCTCTTAAGTGTTCATATAATATTTAAAACGTTCGACCCAAAACCGAAAGGGCTATAAACAGGATTCAATTTTCGTCCATGTAGGGAAAACCAATGGACCAAGACGCCCTACGTAGACATTTTGTAATTGTTCCGCTGTTTTTATCTGATTAAGTATCTCTCGAATTATTTTTTTCGATGGTTTTCACCTGAATTGTCTTTTTGTCTCATGGACTTCGGCTCTTGACAACTGTGTTCTGAAATAATGTTATTACCCCAATCAATTAAGGACGAATTTTGTTTTTTCTTAGCACAGTTTGGGATGTGATGGGCTGAACTACTATAAATAGTTACGTTGAATATGTTTGCTTCTTCAGATTAACAAAAAATAAATAAATGGAAAACAACATCTTGCAACGAAATCCGCTCAAACCGGTGCTAGGGGCTGTCATGAACTTACTAAGAGGTGTGAGCAGGGCTCATTGTTGAAAGCTTCATACAGACCTGACCTCAAAGTGTTGTTCCATTGCTTGATTCTTTCATGTACTTAGCGTTTTTGAAAGACTTGTCCCATGTGTATTTGCTCCATATCCATTCACTGTTTATAATAAGCCTGTGTGTAATAATAAGTATTTGTTCAGTTGTGTATTGACAATGCACAAATGCACAACTGAACAAATACTTATTAATCTTGTTCTAAGACTAAACCATTGTTGTGACGTCTGCGATTGTATTAACTGTGGATTTTTTAAAAGAACCCACGGCATCCCCTCTGTTGTTTTCTCCGATTTAAAGTTTATAAACGTCCCGAGGGAAATGTATGTTTACTACATTTTACTGCGATCTGATTGTCCGATTAAGCGAAAAAAAAATGTTAGTATAGGGTGTCTTGATACCTTCGTAAGGCACGGACCTTTTTGATTTTTGGGAGGGGGTGCTGGGATTTTCGTCCGAGTTGGGAAACGTTTTTTACACCCGAGTTGGGGAACGCATTTGCAAAATCTAGATTAACAGCAACTTCGGTATTATGTTATCTTGGACCGCATGCTAGGAAATTTGTTGTTTGTTGAGCAATTTTTTTTTCTAATGAACAGCATGAGGACTAGATTACTTTTTAACCCAGGTGCTGGTGTCAGAGATTTTCTTAGCATAGACTGGGGCCAGAAATCTCAGCCCACCCCTGAAAATCAAATGGTCCGTGCTTTACTGTGTAGGTTACACCAACTACAGTAATGTATTATACTGTACATATTGTAGAAGATGGCAACATCGTAATGTACATTTCCTTCGAATACAACTAGATATCTGATAAATACGCGGAAATGTTTTTAATTTCGGTCTTTTCTTTTTAAAAATACACATTGGTTACATTAAGAAATACAAGAATAATGGCGAAAAACCCGTATTTGCGTTTACCTACACTTTATTCCGACTTTTTCATGTATACTTGATAAAGTTTCGTGTGAATCAAATAACGAACCTGCTTTAACAGGAGCGAACCCTGAGTGCTGCTCTGGAGTGCCAAAAGGGGGGGGGCCACAACATAAAAAAACTAACTTTATAATCTTTTACAAGTTCCCTCCAGTTATCAGTGTTAGTTCAAAATATATACAAAATTCTGCACCCAACTGTGGTAAAAAGCACAGTCATAGATAACGGACTGGAATGATCTATTTCTTCCAGAATATTTGCGTTTGTTAGAGGGAAAATTAAATGACATATCCGGTTTGTACACTTTTTTCATGAATTCATATGTTTCTGTACCACTCAGCTGCTTATTAACAAAAAAGGCCTGCCTATGACAAAGCAAAACCTTGAAATATTAACAAGGGTGTAATAACACGGGATCCCCATCTCTCTTAGAGCCGGAGCCCATGTATGTGCAGCCTAGATTCCTATGAGTGGAACCCGGAGTCCTAGTGTTATAGCCCGGAACCCTGTAGTGTAGCCCAAATCCCCACATTATATATATATCTTTATTCTGGTAACCTTTGTAAATACAATGGTATACAGACATGCACAAAAATATACAATAATACAATGAAGCATAAATAAACAAAAACAAAAAAATACTATTTACACAATACAGAGATATATAATCCGGTTTATCAGTCGTGAGGACACACACATTTGTTTATATATCTTATAAAATTACAGAGTTTCGTCAATTTTGACTTCAGGTCTCTAAATTTAAGAACATTCAAAAACTGTTGGAGCAAAGGAGTCCAGAGCCCATGTTCATCTCTTGAACTGAAAGTTTTTGGCTATTACCTTGTTAAATAAGTATTTCAGGAAATCGTGACCTAAGCAAAGAAATAAAAGGACTTTAGAATAGTTACGATTTGACTTGAAGTTTATATTACTAGTTCGATTATTTTAATGTGTTTCTGTTTAGGAAAATGTAACATTAAGCCATAAATATGGATGGGTGTTCCATGGAACACTTGTGTCGCCTGCACTACAGAAGAGCTATTTTTGGTCCAGTGAAGCTCTAAAATATGCAAAATTAAAATTTTAATTATAATGTGCATGTAGATTAGGAGAAAAACATATTCTGCAAATTTGGTTAAGAATATGAATTACAGTTTTAAGGACTTGCAGATTAACAATCTGATTTAACACATGAGCTTAGTGGCTTGGCAAACCTCTAGAATCGGTAAAAAAAAATCTAAGTATAATGTGCATAACCAGACCTGTTATACAACATATACTGAAAATTAGGTTGGAATCTGACAGACAGTTGTGAAGGAGTCAAAGATTAAAAAAACCAATTAACAAATGAGCTATTTTGGCTCTGTCAACCTCTTAAATCTGTTAAATCAAAATTTTAAAAAACCGGGTGTGCAACTATATCAAGTAATTAATGTATTCTGGAAGGCTGGTTGGAATATGATTTACAGTTTTGAAGGAGTTCCACATAAACAAACAGAATAAACAAATGAGTTATTCTGGCTCAATGAACCTCTAAAACTGCAAAATCAAAATTTTAAATATCGGATGCACAACTACATCAGATGAACAACATATCCTGCAAGTTTGGTTGGAATCTGACTTATAGTTGTGATGAAATTGGGGATTAACAAACCAGAATATCAACTGAGCAATTTTGGTTCTGTTAACCTCTAAAATTTGCAAAATCAAAATTCTAAGTATCAGGTGCACAACTACACCAGTTAAACAACATATCCTAAAAGTTTGGTAGGAATCCGACAAGTTTTGAAGGAGTTGTGGATTCAAAAACTGTCGGGACGACGCAGGACGACGACGACGACGGATAGTAATCCCTTTGTGTCGACTCTGCTTACAGCAGGCGACACAATAAAAATATCCTAGATTCTCATCCCCACTCGCTCCCTGATTTTTTGACACGCCCGAACAAATTTTATTTTGATTATTTGGCAAATTTTGGTACATTTCTTTTATAATGAAATCATTTTTCATAAAATTTGATAAAAATATTTGCCCATCCGCCCACAATTTTGAGAAAAACATAAAGGAGAATCTTGGAATTATCTTATTATGGTCGTATCTTATAGTTTTATGTATGATCGGTACTAATGACACATAAATTGCCGAAATGGGAAGAATTACTTCAACTTATTTTAATAATAACTAAATTCGAATTACAGGTACGTGGATATTACAGTGACATTAATTTGACCAGTCGTGACAAGGTACCCTGATTATGACATTTTTATTTATTTGTTTTAATAAATGTACTAACTAAACAAACCTCTACTTTGATGTTTTTGTTTTGTTCAACTAAAAAAGGTCACCAGTGCCAGGGGAACGTGCTTCTTTGGTCCCCGCTGGATCCGCCATTGTTGAAAATATATTTGATAAGGTCTTTTCATCTATTTCCAATGAGAAAGTTTTTGCATGATAACACTTTATCAATAAGTAATATAATAGGCGTTTCAAATACCACTGGCGTCAACGTGATGATCGTAACTGCAGTTACCATCATCCAAACATGGCGGACGACAATGCGGTTTAATTTTATAAAGCCAATTTTCTCCCGTTAACAGTTCATTATAATAAATGTTTTATGTCAAGTAAAATGTTTTAAGCCAACCTTCGGGAAAATGTATTAGCATGAAACGAAAATTTGACGAGGTAAGAGAAAATCGGGATACAAAAAAACTCGATGATGATCGTAACATTAGAATTTCATTTTGAATGATGATCGTAACTTTTTCATATGATGATCGTAACTTGATGTTCGCGAAAGATTAGATTGACAAAATATTATACGATTAAAAACTCATTTTTTGGAAATTTCCTAAAAATGATGTTCAGTTTGTGAGTGAGCTGCCGGAGTTTATGCATACATAATTTCCAAAAATCAGTGTTTAATCCTTACAATTCCAATTTTGTACGTTAAAAACTGCTTGATCCTTGGCGACAATGTCTTTACTTGCTGCACTATATTTTTGCGGAGCGGATTAATGGGCAAACGGAAATATCGAAAAATATTTCCGTTTGCTATTCATGACGTTGACCAATGGAAATGAATGTTACAATTACATTTGGAATTATTTTGTAATACACAAGCTAAATAACCGATATGTCACGAGCTAGATACACTAAAATAATCATAACTTCATAAAAGCAGGCCTAATTTTGCATTGAAAATTCATAATATTTAACTTAAATGTATTTAAAACTATTGTCAGTCAAAAGCGCACATGTTTTATGGACGGTGTTGCTTTTGACTAAAATTAAATGATTGCCACGTGTTACACTGTTCATTTCCTGACCACAGCTAAGCCTTTTCATACTTCTCAGTAGGTGCTATTTGGAAGCCACAAGGGGAGAAAAGTAGAATCTCATTCCAGCGCAAGAACCGGCTAGTTTTCCCAATCTGCTTAAATATGGCTACACGATTAGGAACATTTAATTCCTTGGCAGCCTTCTTAGATACTGATATCGTGGGAGTATCAGAACACTCTAATTTAAATTTGACTGAAATGCTTTGATACATGACTGAACACTTGCAATAAAAAGCTAAATTTTCAAACACATTAACCAATTAGCAGTAAAACTCAATTTTCAAACATTTGTACAATTCGGGTACCATTTATGTAAATTTTCCCTTCAATTGCTCAAAAGTGTACACAAGAATTATTCAAGGCAGCTTGGAGCAAGATTTTTTTACACCTATTCACAAAGTAAAGGTATTGTCAAAAGAATATACAAAATTTAAATTTATTAAGTTTGATTGCAACGTTTAATAGTTGTTAGATAAAAACGTTAAAATTTGGTGCAATTTGGGTCCTGTCACGTTATTAGATTTATTTATTAGTTTGAGTTTTACGTCCAGTAATAACATATTTCCTCTATATCAGGACGAGAACATGTTAATCAATTCAAAATATACTAGATTGTAAAAGGGGGAGGTAATGAATATGGATATCACAACTGGGGCAACTTTTGCCACCGGAAAAGGGGAGAAATGGGTAGGGGCAGGAAATTTAGCCTTCCATACTTCCCCAGTGAGTCTTCTATTGAACAAGAAATATAAAAGGCGTGTTAATACTGCATGGGGCCTGGCAATCCAACACAGTTTGGCTACAATAGTTTGCGGTCAGGCTTTCAGTATTATCACCCAAACTACCCCGCATAAATGGGCATTCTTTCCACCACCTGGAGACCCGCCCGGCAGCTCTATTGAAAACCGATTTAGGTGCTGGTTCATGTTACTAGAATATGGGTATTAAAGATTTATCTAAAAATCTATCGAGACACCGAGTAATTATACCCCCGCTCCGGAGGAGGGGTATACTGTTTTACCCGTGTCCGTCATTCCGTCCGTCGTCAAGCTTTTTGAAATTGATACTGACACAATCTTGAAATTTTGTTCGAATCTTTGTATTATCTTGCCATATTGTGGTATGTATTTTCAGACCTGTCGGGATACTACTTAACCACACTTAGCCAATTTTTCAACTTTCCGTCCGTCTGTCACAACTCTCGTCAAGCTTTTCTCTGAAATGGTGAACAATATAAGCTTGAAATTTTGTCAGAAGCTTAATTAATATAAATATACCATATCTTGGGGTGCATTTTCAGACCTGTTAGGATACTACTTCCTGTTAACCGAGTCATTTTTTCAACATTCCGTCCGTCCATGCGTCACAACTTTCGCCAAGCTTTTCGCTGCAATAATAAATAATACAAGCTTAAAATTTTGTCAGATGCTTTGTATTGTCATGCAATATTGTGGGGCGCATTTGAAGACTTGTGGGGGGTATATTTTGTTTACCAAGTAAGTCAGATAATTAGATGATGGAAGTTGAGAGCAGGGGTATTACTGGTGAGCAGGGGCTCTTTGATCACCTGTTAAACCTCAGTTTTGCATGGAACAGAAATACCATTTACATAAAAAAAAACTACTACTTTTTACTATATAGATAAGTTTTTTATCAACATCTATCGCCTGGAATTTTTT
>MJUU01002504.1:214468-228119 GCA_002080025.1 Modiolus philippinarum | reverse complement strand
ACCGTTTTAAAAGATGTTAAATAGTATAGGACCCAGTATCGATATTTGTGGTAACCCTGTATAAATATCCTTGTCGTGGCGACATGTCGATATTTGTTGAATTAATAAAGGCTAAATCAGTGAATGATTACAATATGCTCCTACATTGATCTCAACATTTTGATGCCCTATTAAGGGGGTTCGCTACTCCATTTGAAAATAAAGAGGATTTCAAATAAATGTGATTTTTTGTTAAAAAATTAAATAAGACGTAATTCAAGTGAAAAAAATTCATAGGTTGATGTCGTTTTTGAGATTTAAGTGATTGAAAAGTTGGCGGGAAACTGAACTCTTCGGATTTTTCATAGGATTTACATTTGCCAGGATTTATCAAAAATGAATGTGACAGAATAAATAAAATCTGATAAAATTTTCGCAGAATGTTCATAAAGAAGTAGAAAATGAAATTATAAGAAAAGATAAGGGGGTCCATGGGCAAAAAATTACAATGTTTTTAAATGGATAAAACCAGAGAATTCCGAAAATCTGACAGAAATTCCAAAACATAAGGAGCAAACTTCATTAAGAAACGTTCGGAAAATTTAAATAACGAACTTCTAAAAGGGCAAAGTTTCCCCTCGTAATACGACGCCATGCATGTTTAAGATCGTATGAAAATGTAGGCTCAAAACAGTGGACAGATCACTTGAAAAACAAAACATCAAGAAAATGACCTCAGCTTGAGTCTCATTCAAATAAATGAACGTGAAAATCAACGCTAGATGAAAATATATCCTACCGGTAATACACAATTAATTGCCTTAGAGGCACCCGTATACCAACAAAGGCGGTTTATTGGTATCTTTTTACGGGCAAAAAAAATAGAGTCATAAAAGGATTCAACTTCTTTTGACCAAAACATTCTTCGAAATGCAACTAAAAATCCTAAGAAATAAGTAGGAGAATTATGAAAGCAAGCAAATCATGTAACCTAGATGACTACCACATTAGGACTATTCGCTGAAATTAAAGCGAAGAATGTTCACTGCCTGTTTTGTTTACCATGTTTAATTTGCAAATGTCATTGCTTTGTTTTTCATACATTTACTCCACACATTGTTTGCCATTTCGGCATTTGCACCATTGATGCGGAAGACAAATCACTCAATATATGATTTGTTATTATTTTATCTGAATGGGCTAGAGAGAAAAGCCAAAATAGAAAATAAATAGTTATGACGATGGAGATTGCCAGGTATATCCTTCCTAGTTTTTTTTCTCAGAAAACATATTTATATATAATTTTTTTATTGAAATTTATGAAACAATGAAATGTGTCAACTTATTAAACTTTCTTGTTTCTGAAACTCATTTCATAAATGTGTTTTATTCTAATTCCTGTCTGTTGAGCATTTGTAGCGGTATTATATAAATAACATATAGCTGGGAGGGTGACAGAGCAGACTGTTACCCCGAGAAAACATTGTCAACCGATGCGAAGCAGAGGTTGATAATGTTTTTCGAGGGGTAACAATTCGCTCTGTCACCCTCCCAGCTATATGTAATTTATTTTATTATACTGAATGTTTCTTAGATTGCAATCATTTATTGAAAATCATTGGCCCATTACCAGAGGGTAACAGTGCAAAAATTGTCACCCTCTCAGCCATGTAACAATTTAGTGAATGTTACCCTGGCTGTTTTTATAAGAATCTTACATGATAGATTGAATTGTCAAATTAATTAGGAAAAATCTTCTAAAGTAAAATAAATCATATTAGCAATTAAGTCGATTCGATTGTTTAAAAAATATTTCATTAGAAAATATAAATGCTTTTGTCTTATTTTAAAAATCTACAACGTAATCTAGAAATCGCTGGAAACGTAAGATATAGATGCGTTTGTAACCGGAGAGTATGACACTCGTTACAAAATTGACAAGGTCATTTACGGAGATAGAACCCAGGATCTCTAGTAATCCAGTCAGCCGCCTAAGCAAGTGAGCTAAAGAATCGATCCGTTAGCCAAGTCGATATTCTGGCTTTTTGAATCTACTACCTACTACAACTCAGGTAGACACATGCAACACACACGAACCCTGGTTGGCTCCTTAATTCTAACCACCATTGGTTTTTAGTTAGGCGCCAAATGTAACCGGAGAGCATGATACTCCTCACAAAATTCACAAGGTCGCCTCCGGGGATCGAACACGGGACTTCTAGCAATCAAGCCATTCGGCGCCTAACCGAGTGAGCTAATGAATCGATCCACTAGCCCAAACGATTTAAACTACTACCCACTACAACACAGGTATTCTGTCCTGTCACACGTGGTTCTTGAGTATTCTTTCATATAATATTTCGGATTTTTTGGGTCTTACGATGCCGTTTTGTTTTTCAAAGAACATATCGTATTTTCATCTACATTTCGTTGATTTTAATGTACAGCGATCGTGTTGAGAAGTATATTTCTGAATTATTCTATATACTAAGGACGTGTTGTGTTTACCTACTCCGATCGCTAATGCTTTGGTTAATTTGCCGTCTTCCTTTGCTTCCAAAAGTTTATCCATACTAAATAGCTAACTGGCCGACAATTTTCTCGAGTTTTTGCTTTGCTTATTTAATATTTTTCATCTTTTATCAGTGGATAATTCTTCGTCTGATATACATTTACGCCATATACATCAACTGTTCTTGATTTGGAGTTTAATGCAAAGTAATACATCTAAAAGTTTTGAGTTACGATCATCTTTCTTTTGGAACTAGTGTGAGTTACGATCATCAGTTGATAAAGTTACGATCATCATTGAGTTTTTTTGTATCCCGATTTTCTCTTACCTCGTCCAATTTTCGTTTCATGAAAACATATTTTCCTAAAGGTTGGCTTAAAAACATTTTACTTGACATAAAACAATCATAATAATGAACTATTAACGGGAGAAAATTGGCTTTATAAAATTAAACTGAATTGTCGTCCGCCATGTTGGGTTGATGGTAACTGCAGTTACGATCATCACGTTGACGCCAGTGAAATACGTACAACTCAGTGAATAGTCATTTCCCCTTTTTTTCATTTTTGTGGGGATAAAGATTCTATAGTATATACAATTAAACATTAAATTTCTTCCTTTTTATTTTTTTTTATTTATTTCCAATAGAAAAAGTGACTCGATAAAACAAATATAACCAGAACGTACCCTCTCCCTTCCCCTGCAATTTCCTCGTGCATGTACATGTATTACAATTGGGTTAAAAATATTAAATGTGTTTATGCAGATAGTATTTCATTATGCAGACAAAACTTACGTTTTCTCTCCTATTCGTTCTTTTTTGATAAGGTTTGGAGGTTCAACACTATTCACCGACATTGTTTTTTACTGAATTTAATGCCCTTTCGACTCACTTTGAAAAATACATAAACCACAATTGAAGTTTATCTGAATATTAGATATCGGTTAAAATCAAACTTTTAGAACAACTTCATCCATATAATTCTTTTTTGATACTGAGTGAGCTTTCGATCATAAAGACATATATATTACGATGATAACAAAGGCGATAATCCTTTTGATCTCTTGATTACAGAAATGTCTCAACAATGGTTTAAGTAAGAGAAACAATTGCCAAGTGTGAATTCATGTTAAACAATCCACACGTCTCCGGCTCGTGGATTCTTTTTCATGAACTCACACTTGGCCATTCTATCTCCTTTACTGAGTAGAATATTAACAACAAAGCTATCATAAGATGTTGATATGTTACAACACCCTATAATACCCTACGAGAGACTTCGAATGCTGCAAACAAGACAAGGCTGTTATGAAAACGGGGAGTGGCATAAAAATGTACATGAAACATAATTTTAATTTCAGCTGAAATAATTTTGAAATTTGGACAAAAAAGAGAGAAAATACAAATACAAAGGTATGATATAGTTCTATATAACTATCTATGTAAATCCGTAGGCTGTTACAATTTTATCATCTCTTTTGACTTCATTTAATTGTTAGTCCCCAAGGGTATTCACCAACCCAGTAACCAGTACTTCGATTCTGGCCCAAAAATCGATTTTATTTGGAAACTTGCAATATCTAATTTTACAAAATTGTGTTCAAAACTAAGGATTATCCCCCTCATGCATAGCTCTGCCCTTAGCTGAATTTAGCTTTTCTATTTAGATCATTTTGGATATTTGTTCTCTGTCAGCTTTTTCACGTTTTTCGGTGAATGGACTTCCAAATGTTTTGGTTTGATCTGCACTGATGAGACAAAGGTTGTCGGAATGCGCATATGCAGAAAATAAATTAACAGTAACTTCGGTATTTTGCTATTTAATGTAGAAACAATTATAATTGATATAAAAAAAATGTCAGGTATGTCTTATATCATATATGTCTTTTACTATATGGTTTAAGATATATAATTTTAGAAGAAACAAGTGGCTTAGTCTTACACGTAAATCACTTAATGTTCGGCTTCAAATCGAATCTTTAGTAAGAATCTCTTTTATATAATAGAGATGTTTCACATATTCACGAAAGAGGAAGTAAACGTGTGGGGTCTAGTTAGTACACACAAATTTAAAAAGTGAAAGTGAATTAAAAATTTAAACACCTCCAATTACAATGTTGAGATTGCTTAACTTAATAGTCATGTAGGCCAAGCAGTTAAAAGAGCTTCAGTCTGAGCCATATGTCCTCTTTGTCTCGTTTCGTTGCTTTCGTTTGTACGTATGACATACGGAAGAGCCGAGCGAAAGCCGGAGAGCACTCGAGTTGTCCTTAAATTTAAAAATAGATATTTCATGCGTTTCTCATTATGTCATTTATTCAATCATGTAAAAAAGTTACAATCCGAAGCAACAGTAAAAAGTTCGAAAGATAAAATTTAACATGTGATGCTACATGCAGTACTCTAACATTATGACCAGTAAACATTAATCCATTTAATATACCTTGTGTATCATACACGGGCTCTTCATAAATAAGAGACATTTCTCTCTTTTTTATTTTATCAGCTTTATATAATATTTTCTTATATATTTCTTACAATGCGAATTTTACCACTTGATGAACAAATACGACCAGTTCATGTTGAGACTTCTTCTTGAACTATCGACGTTTTCAGAAATGAGTAATTTTTGGTTATATCCACTGTTTACGATAGGTCCGCCTGTTCATTTAAATTGTATTAACAACATTCGTCATATCCATTTCAATTAAACGATACAGAGTTGTCATCGTACAAAGACTTAAAAAAATTATAAGGTATTGTATGGATGCTATTTTACTGTTGAGACCTGCTCGCTGATCTTTCATATATCTCTTTTTTAGTGAAATAGAGGGGGGGGGGGGGGCCGNGGTCCTCTGCGGTGAAGCACGACATATGATTGACCCGATCGAGAATCCGCAAATTTATTCCAATCATGAATGGCGAACTGATTTCCGGCTGTTCCCTCTTACATTCTTACATTTACATTTCTCACTCAGTTTTATTATTATTTTTTAAATACACATGACTTTGCAAACAATGGAATTAACTTCTACGGGTGGTGTAATGATAACTGTTTTTTGTCTGCTTGTTTGTTTGTTTTTTTGTTACGGAAAATGGGGAGACGGTGACACACTTAGTGAGAGCACTGATTTCTAATTTGAAATACGTATGACAAAAGTGGAACTTCAAGTTGTTGTCCTCATTAGTGCAAATTTTGATTTTATTGCCTGAGGCATGCATTGTTGTCAAAAATTCCGGCCAAAAGCACTAGAGCTCGTAACAAAATTGCATGCATTTATTTCTGATTTCGAAGTTTTTAAAAAATATTCAAAGTGCTCTTAATATTTATCAACTGACAATGTTTGGTGCCTTCTCGGACTTGGCAAGCTACCAGTACAAGGGTGCACTCGACTAGTAACAGACTCTACAATATTTTATATTTATGTTCATACTTTCTAATGATACATGTGTAGCGGGGATGATGATTACATAAGCTTGACAAACATATGTATTTAATCTTTTATTGTATATTGACAAAGATGGACGTTTGAAATCTAAGCTATATGACAAGCGTAATTTCCCGATTGTGAACTTTTCTTAGCAGCAATATACCTACCTCTCAAGCCTATGGAGTGTACATTTCACAGTTGATTCGTTACTGTCGAGCGTGTAGTTTGTACAGTAATTTTTTTAACAGAGCAAAAACACTGTCCCAAAAGCTACTTAGTCATAGATTTGTTAAACCTATGTTAATTTCATCCCTCGAGAAATTTTATGGCCGTCACCATAACATCATTAAAATATATGAAGTGTCAGTATGTCAAGTGAAAGTGGACATTTTTAGCTAGATTCACGTCTTCCTGGATTTGAAACCCGACTTTGACATTTTCCTGGATTGAATCACTCACAGTGTGACGGGTGCTGTTAACAGGGCAGGACATGCTTACCCTTCCGAAGCACCTGATTTCACTCTCAGTTCACTGGAGTTCACACTTTGAGTGCCTTTGTTTTGAATGTTGAAATTTCTATTTGTGTGCTTTGGGTCTGTCTAACGTCATTGTTTTCTGTGTTCTCGTTTTGGGCGTGTCTTTGGACTTCGATTTTTGTAAATTTCATTCCTTTGTTCCTTCGGTATTCTACTGCCGTTGTTTAATGGCAGTCCTAGAAATAATCTATAAATAAAATTGGAATTTAATGAATTAACATCATATCTTCAGCTAATGGTTCCCTTCGTGTCAGTTAGGTTATGGTTCAGCATTAAATGTTCCTTTCGTCGAGTTACGTCGAGTTTCGTCAGAATATGAAAAATCTCTATTATGTCTTGTGAAGTTTAGTGAGTTTTCGGGGGATTGTGAAGGGGTTTGAGCATTATCATTATTTTTTTTTATTGTGCATCCATTTTCATTAAAATTTTTATGTTTATTACAAATAAGTAATTATAAATCGTTCTTAAATAAACAAATAAAGGGATATAGAGACAATGCACATTGGAAAAAATTCCTACAAATACATGAGATTAAGCAATCTATAAAAGCATCGCTTAAAACTATTTTTTTCAGGCGAGTCTCTAATTATTTCTGTTGTCGATTGGATGATTGCACTCAATCTTAACTACTGTTAATTTATTGTCATAAAATAAAAATGATCGTTCATTCTATACAAGCAAAAATGTAAACGTCAATTGGTATTAAATAAAAAGATTATTTTTGATTCTGTGTTATTGTTTAACTCAGTAACCTATTACCTAGATCTAAGGTATTTTAATTGTAATTATTTACCAGCCCAAAATACCCGAAACACTTTGAGGAATGGACTATCAAGAGTATAACATTACTTTTAAGATTTAAGATCAATCGCAATTCCAAATAATTCATCTTTTTATCTAAACTCCATTTTTAAATATACAAACTTTTGGCAAATTTGATTTTAAAATAATGCTTCTACAGTCACATAATTATTTCAATTTTAGTAAATAAAATGTAAAGTATCCATGATATCTTCTATTTCTATTTCAGGACAAGGGCAGTAGCATACCGAAGGAACACAGCAAGAGATTACATAAATCAAAGTCCAGAGACGAGGCAAAAGCAAAGAACACGGAAAACCAAAGACACTACATTCCCACAAAACACACGAACACTAAATATACAGCACTAAAATTAAAGCACTAACGGTGTGAACTTTCACAAAACAGAGTCACATCAGGCGTTCCGGAAGGGTAAGCAGGTCCTACCCTGTCAGGATGATCGATCGGATAAATCTGTTTTCATATCAAAAACTCGTCCACGAAACTTCATGTCCAAAATGAAAACTGAAATTAAAAGATCAGGAGAACTTATTTCAGAGGCAATAATCTTTATATGGCTGTAGGATTTAAAATAAAACCCTATTGTCTAAATCTACAAAGAACTTACGAAAAAAAAATACGATCAAGGAGTGTGGTTACAAAAATCAAGGCCTATAGACATGGCAAAACGAGAACAGAGAAAAACAAAAACAAAGCTTAGACACTAGAAAGCCACCATATGGCAAAATCACGGCCACTTTTTTATTCATGAGGTCATGAATTATTCATGACATTGATGAAGTCACTACATAATTCTAGAATCAATTTCCGAAGACGTCAACATCCCGGATCAACATACATTTCTTAATTTGATGAAGTTCTATCCATTGGTACCCCACATTCCATAGATGATCACATGATCGATTATTTATGAAGTAAGAATGACACCGGTGCAGACGAAAAGACACGAATCTACTGATGCAATAGGGTGTGCAGTTAGACTTTGACTCTTCACTTGACGCCAAGAAAATGGCGTCATAGTAAGAAAATATAAAAACACGTCTTTTGTGGCTTTCAGGAACCCACAAATCGGAACAGAACAAAGCATTAAGTATATTAACCGGAACATTTTATCCGGAAGTATCATTACAGGAAAAGAGAGTTTGTATTCGGTAGCCAAATTTCAGGTTTTTTAACAAAATTTAGTTAAGAATATAAAGGAAAATGTTCCATTTCCAGAATATTGTCAGGAACCTCCAATTTAGCGAGTTGCAATGCCAAATTTGCCTAAAGAATTCAAAGCCAGTGTGTGGGTACATTAAAGAAATGAGAAATTGCCAACAACTAATCAATTGAGTAAAATTCAGTTTTTTTATTGCCCAGCCCTTACTATTGTATAACAAAATGTCGGCCATATTGTTTTTCATGGCGACCGTATGCAAATTAGCAAACCGGCCTTCACTTTGCCATTTGACAAAGTGCTGAAGTAAAAACGCTACATTCAGAAATAAGGCACCAATATAGTGTGAACTCCCATTGAAACAGAAAGTGACATCAGGTGCTCCGGAAGAGTCAGCATGTCATATTCACTTGTGGCACCAGTCACACCGTCACAGAGTCAAATCAAAATTTAAGTCAAACTGGTAATGTCAAATCCTGGAGGACCTGAAATCTAGCTGAAAATATCCGTTTTCATTTGGTTCACCTACACGTACGTCATATCTTTCAATAATGTCATGTTGACTGCCATAGAAATTCTGGAGGGATGAAAGTAACAGAGCCTGAACAAATCCCTGACTTGGTAGCTCTTTGGTCAGTGTTTTTGCTCTATTAAAAAAACAATTGATTAACTGCATGCTCGACAGCAACGAATGAATGATGAAATGTACACCAAAGGCTTGAGAGATAGGTACATTGCTTCTTCGAAAGGGAAAGTTCACAAATTAAAATTGTTACGTTTGTCATATAGCCTAGATTTCAAACGTCCATCTTCGTCAATGTACAATAGAATATCGAAGTGAAGCCGTAATTTCTTTAATTTCAACCTCATTGGGATATGTCTAATGTAAATATTCCTTATTTTTATTTTATTCTTTAGAGAAAGTACATTGTAGCGGAAGCTGAAACTAAAGGACAGGGGTAAATGATGCGATTAAAGGGAAAGTTTAGCTAAAAGCGGCGTTTGTTTAGCTCTTATGTGAATTTATTTTGTCTGTTAAATCCCCAGACACAATGTTGTTAAGAAAAAGTCCGAACTTATGATATCGTCGATCCAAGTGTACTTCTTGTACGACACAGTGTTCGTTATTAACAAAATATGTTGTGTCTTAACCTATTGCTACAAAGGTGTATCTGCGTTCTCCATTTCAGTGCAATACCATTGCTCGTGCAATATAGAATTCTACTTGGGACAATATTCCCTAATATTCAAGCAATAACCCTTTTATTGTAGAACAAAGCTTAAATTTTTGTTATTAAAGGAAGTTTTGTTGTCAATTACGTCATCAAATTTAAGTCATATTTGCACTTGTGCAATATGGAAATTTTTTGCACGCTTACTTTTGGTTGCTTTCTTATGGGAATATTATGTTGCTATACAATTAAAAAAATTAATGTTTTAGTTTATTGATGGCCAAGTTGTATAAAGAATAGAAAAATAAAAAAATATATGTAGAAAAAAAAGAAGGGTATGCTATGGCAATAGTTTGAAGGAGATCTTTAGAATTTTTAAGAATCATCATCTGATACATGCCGCTCGTAAAGTCAGCTTTATTACAGTTACTTTCAGGCCATCTCTTACTGTGGTAAAAAATAGTAAGCATTATCTGCTTTGATGCAAAAGGATGCAGAATTGTTGTTTGATAATCCCGTCCTTTGATAATGCAGTTTGAGTATAAGAAGGGTTTCGTGAAGAATAATAATACTTATCTCCTTCACTAGGCAGTCGAGAAAAAGTCTCTTACACACCAACAGTATGTTGTTAGAAGCTTTTTCTGCAGAAATACTAAAGTAATTGCCATGGAGACTGGTCTGAGTTTTTACAGTGATTGGATCTTTAAATAAACAAGGATTTCATGGTTTTTATTGATGTTTTAAAACGCCGAATGCGATACACAATTAATGATTCACATGACAAGATCCTGTACGACAACGTGTCAATATTTTCTTCGTCTTTCTGTGCCCACTTCTTAGTATAGTCCTCAACTGCGTCCATGAAAAGGCTGGCTTTGAAGGAATTTGAGACCTTTTGAAAGGATTTCGCTTGATTAGAGATGTTTCACATTTTGACCAAAAAAGGCGTAAACGTATAGGGACTAGTTATTGTCAACGAAATGATTTTGAAAATTTAAACACTTCCCATTATAAGGTTTTGATTTCTTATCTAAACTGTCATGTAGGCCAAGCAGTTAAAAGAGCTTCATTCTGAGTCATATGTCCCATTTGTCTCGTTTCGGTTCTTCGCCTTCCTTTGTTCACAACCGAGAGAAACGACCGAATGATCACTCGAGTTGTCCTTAAATTTAAAAATAGATATGTCATGCATTTCTCATTATGTCATTTGAACGGTAACAATCCGAAGCAACAGTACAAAGTTCAAGAAATAAATTTTAATTGAAGATGCTACTTGCAGTACTCCAACCTTATGACCATTAAACATTAATTGTATCCATTAAATATGCCTTGTGCATTATTCGCCGTTTTTCGTAAATAAGAGATATGGATATCTCTCAATTCATTGTCTAAGATTAATAAAATATTATTAAATGCGCATTTTGTCAGTTTGATTAGCATATACGATCAGTTCATGTTAAGACTTCCTCTGTAACCATAGACTGTTCGTTTAATAAGGATTATGACAAAATTGCCGAACAGAGTTGTCAAGAGCCGAAGTCCAAGCGACAAAAACACAAATCCGGTGGAAACTACCGGACAAAGTTGTCAACCGAATGGTCCTGACTTGGTACATGCATTTCAAAAGCAATGGTGGGTTAATTGGTTTAATGGCATGCTAAACCTTCCTTTCCATTGTGGTAGTGTCCAGTAGTAACTAGATGGAAATTGCTATTGAAAGGTCATAGACAGTGAAAAGAAATGATCATCCCAGTACTAAGTCGAAACTTCAAATTTTTACACAAGGGACTGATATCTATTAAAGAATTTTTTACGATCGTATGAGAAAGAATTTTTGAAGCTGTCACGGAGATAACTATGTCTAATGAGAGAGTCTTAAAATTTGTACTAGCTACCGCGTAAGGAATCAACTATAAAACATACACTTCATAAGAAGCAGATGCGAGAATACCACAGTAGGGAAATTGATAATTTTGAAATGAAAATCTTCCCTTTTGTCGTGAATTTTAGTACTGAAATAACAAATTTTTGACAAATTCGAGATGTTAGTCCATAAAAGATGTACATCTAGTGGTTTCTGTCGTATCCTTTATCACTAGTTCTTGCGGATATTTTAATGGGATCCATTTAGGAAAAGGTGCTATTGATGGAGAGAACGTCATCGATATATCTATAAGTTAGATTGAAGGATGCAGCATTTTTTTATCTTATGATATTTATGAGTCCCTGAAAAATTCAGTCTCGTAAGAATCTAAACACAAGTCTGTGAGTAATGGAGCACAATTAGTGCCCATTGGAGTTCATAAATAGCACCTCCAATTTACCGTAAGTGCATTTTTGTTTGATAAAATTTCACAATATTTGTCATGTTCATTTCAATTAATCGGTATTAAGTTGTCATCGTACAGGGATATGTAAAGAAACGCATATATGTATATGGTATTATATGGATCTTATCATATTTTTTTTATTGATGAGACCTGCCCGTTGATCTTTCATATATCTTTACTTTTGTGGGAGGGGTCCTTTGCAGTAAGGCACGACATATAATTTACTCGCTCGAGAATCCGCAAACATATTCCTTTCGTGAATGGCGAATTGATTTCAGGCTATTCCGTCTTCCATTCTAACATTCACATTTCTCACTCAGTGTCATTATTTTATTAAAAATACTCGTGACTTTGCAAACAATGGAGTTAACTTGTAGGGGTGGTATACTGATAACAGTTTTTGTCTTGTTTTTTCTGCTTATTTTGTTAATTTATTTTTTACGGAAGGAAAGGAGAAGGTGACACACTTTGTGAGAGCGCGGATTTCAAGTTTGACACGTGTATGACAAAACCGGAACGTCGATTTTCTGTCATCATAGGTGCAAATTTGTATTCGATTGCCTGAAACATGCAATGTTTCGAAAGATCCCGCCCAAAAGCACTAGAGCACGTTACAGAATAACATGGATGTATTTCTGATTTCGAATTTTTGTTTCAAAATTTCTCATTTCATTAATTAAAGAGAATGCCATTAATGTAATAGTTTCTTTGCAATCAGAAAATGTTCTATGGAAATCTGTAGGGATGTGTTAATTAAATAGGTCACTTTTAAATTTAAAAGATTATATCATCAAGCATATTTTTATTAGACAGCAGACAATCTTACTATGATTTCAAGTTAAATCTATTGATAAAGCCCTTTTGAAAAAAAAAAAAACAATAAAATCACATTTGAAGAAAACAAAACAAAAATAAAACAAACCATTTCTTCGCTTTCATAATAAAAAAAGATACGCGCCGTCCGCAATCCGCTCTAAAATTATGCCCATATAGTCAACTTCCCTTTTCTTTATAGCAACATTCCAAAGGCACCAGCGTATGGAGTTTACATCTCACAACTCATTCGCTACTCAAGGGCTTATGGTCGTTACAGTGACTTTCTTGATAGAGCTCAGTTGCTTACAAATAGACTACTTAAGCAAGGATACGTTACCAAAAATTTAAAGTCATCACTACAGACGTTTTACGGTCGACATCACGATCTTGTGGATCGCTATGGGATATCTGTTTCCCAGATGACAACAGATCTTTCTCTCTGCAACTAAAGTTTGTTTTTCCTCTATCGAATTTGACTTTACTACCGGAATTGACATGTTCAATACGGCGGGTGTCTTATTAGAAGCAGGAGGTGCTTACTCTACCGTTACACCTGATATCACCCATACTTTAGTTGGATCCTTGTTGTTCATCTGTATGTGTGTCTTCATTTTTCTTTTTTTTTGTCCGGTACTCAAGTGGTTTCCTTTGTCATTGTCCATGGATTGTTCTTTTTTTTTGACTGACGGTTCGCGATTCTCAATTACTTTATATTTAGTGTGTGTGTATGTATGTGAGAAAAAAAAACAAAATGTATAAATATTCATTAAAAGACGTTGTTTTATGATTTCACAGACTAAGCAAGCTAAGCGTTAGGGTGCACTCGAACAGTAACAGACTCTACAATTTATGTAAATAATGTCTAATGTTACATGTGTTAGGCGGGGATGATG
>MJUU01002504.1:201268-213678 GCA_002080025.1 Modiolus philippinarum | reverse complement strand
GAATGCCATTAATGTAATAGTTTCTTTGCAATCAGAAAATCTTCTATGGAAATCTGTAGGGATGTGTTAATTAAATAGGTCACTTTTAAATTTAAAAGATTATATCATCAAGCATATTTTTATTAGATAGCAGACAATCTTACTATGATTTCAAGTTAAATCTATTGATAAACCCCTTTTGAAAAAAAAACCAATAAAATCACATTTGAAGAAAACAAAACAAAAATAAAACAAACCATTTCTTCGCTTTCATAATAAAAAAAGATACGCGCCGTCCGCAATCCGCTCCAAAGTTATGCCCATATAGTCAACTTCCCTTTTCTGTGTAGCAACATTCCAAAGGCACCAGCGTATGGAGTTTACATCTCACAACTCATTCGCTACTCAAGGGCTTATGGTCGTTACAGTGACTTTCTTGATAGAGCTCAGTTGCTTACAAATAGACTACTTAAG
The DNA here is from genome assembly GCA_002080025.1 of Modiolus philippinarum. Lineage (NCBI taxonomy): Eukaryota > Metazoa > Mollusca > Bivalvia > Mytilida > Modiolidae > Modiolus > Modiolus philippinarum. The sequence goes on along the minus strand of MJUU01002504.1, from coordinate 213,225 downwards.
CAAGGATACGCTACCAAAAATTAAAGTAATCACTACAGACGTTTTACGGTCGACATCACGATCTTGTGGATCGCTATGGGATATCTGTTTCCCAGATGACAACAGATCTTTCTCTCTGCAACTAAAGTTTGTTTTTCCTCTATCGAATTTGACTTTACTACCGGAATTGACATGTTCAATACGGCGGGTGTCTTATTAGAAGCAGGAGATGCTTACTCTACCGTTACACCTGATATCACCCATACTTTAGTTGGATCCTTGTTGTTCATCTGTATGTGTGTTTTCATTTTCTTTTTTTGTCCGGTACTCAAGTGGTTTCCTTTGTCATTGTCCATGGATTGTTCTTTTTTTTTGACTGACGGTTCGCGATTCTCAATTACTTTATATTTAGTGTGTGTGTATGTATGTGAAAAAAAAACAAAATGTATAAATATTCATTAAAAGACGTTGTTTTATGATTTCACAGACTTAGCAAGCTAAGCGTTAGGGTGCACTCGAACAGTAACAGACTCTACAATTTATGTAAATAATGTCTAATGTTACATGTGTTAGGCGGGGATGATGGTTTCATGAAGCTTGAAAAACATATGTATTTAATTACAGTCTAAGAAATAATCTATGGATAATATCGGAAATTATCTTCAGCTAAGGGTCCCCTTCGTTTCAATTAGGTTATGGTTCGTTGTGAAACGTTCGTATCGTCGGGATGCGTCGAGTTTCGTCAGAAAGGGAAACATCTCTATTTTGAGGTTATCTACGATATCTATGTGACCGGTTATCACATTTCCAGTCGGACTGTAATTAGGTAAGTGAATCAAGCGCAATCAGGTGTGTTTGGGTTTTAAGTGCTCAATTTTTTAGGCACTCAAATTTCCCATCAGAATCTATTTTTCATCAAATGTAAAGGATATTTGTATACTTTCCGGAAAACTTGTGTATTTTAGTTCCAACTATTAGAATTTATTATTATTATTCAAAATTTTCCACACATTTGTTGATACTACAGAACTAACGTGATATAAAATATTAGAGCTTACTTTGAGAACGAAAATCGATTGTTTAATGGATTAATGGATAGAGAAAAATTATGATAGGGCTATCTCTGTGATACAGGATTTCTTAAAAATTTCCAAAAATTGCTGAAAGTTTGTAAGAACCTGTATATATTAAATGCTGTTAATATTGAAAAAATGAACGAGTGAAAAAATTTTGGCTTATCCAGGTCTACCCCATTAAGCTTATACTTCAACAACGTAGTTCAAATGTCTTCAAAATTAAAAGTTATATACTAAATGATTGCAGAAAAATACTGTTCAATTTCGACACATTTACGAAGTATATTTGAATTTTTACTACAAGATGTAAAATCATTGTTTGTACATCTTGCATATCTGATTATTTTAAGATACAAATAAATGTAAGAAAATACAGTTTCAGCGCACATTTTATTGGTGACATGCATTTTATATTTGACCCATGTTTTTATAGAGATATTCTTATTTGTTCACAGTAAAGGGTGAAAATACAATCTCAAATTTAGTATAATAATTGCCTGACCCCATGGGGTCAGGCAGAGGCAGTATAAGGTTTAGTTTGTACATGGCCGCGGCCATGTTTTCCGTCATTGTTAGGGAGACGCTTAAAAATGAATATTAAATAACTCGTTTTCACAAACGTCTATATGAAAATAATAAACAAATTAGAGGAAGCTAGTATGTGTAAACGATTTCAGCCAAAATAATTAGACTACGACAGATAATAAATAAAAACTTTATCAAGTGTAGAATATATATGTTGACATATCAATTCACACTGCCGAATGTGAGAAAGAGGTCAAAGCGTGATAAAATTGTGTTATTATGCTATCCAGATTTTAACCAGATGTCGGTAAAAGACTAATTTACAAAATATAATGTCAAGATTAGAATTAAAACTAATAACAAGTTAACCCTGATTGCAAAAATTTATCAAGTGAAGAATACTTTGACATTTTAATTTACGTGTAAAGTATTTATTACACTGTAGCAGTGCAGAACAAAATAAAAATGAATCCACTTTTAACATGTTAGAGGAAAAATTAAGATTGTCTCATGATTTGAATCTAAAAACATTTTAGATAATTGTTACCGAAAATGCTGGAATAAAAAATAAAATAACGAAGTTACTGTATTGATTATATTTTACATTCAATTTAGGAATATTTCAAACAATAAGATGTATGCAACTTTGGATGCCTAGCTAGCTCACACTATTCAGGTAAAACTTGTTTCAGTTTTAAACGTCAAGATGAAGAACATCTGTAAAGGGCTATGTATTTGCGGTACGAAATTTTCGCGGTTTTCAGTGTTGCATTTATTCGCGGGGTTTTATATTTGGTTTTGCCGTGTATTTGTACAAATTTTGTCTGATGTGCATTTACATCATAGCCTTTCATTGTTTATTATGTCCGACTTAGCCAAACCTCATCTATGCAGTGATAAAAACTTGCATACATATTAAAAACAGACCCTAAAAATGTAGTACACATTGGCATAATGTTAGCATTCATGCGTGACTGAGGGCATGGCCAACATCTTGGCTAGAATAAGAATGCACTCCTCAAGAATAAACTGCATGTCAAATATCAAGTGGCTAGGACTACTGGTAGAGGCTGTACTAACTGCTTGCAAAATACTTACCATGATTGTTCATACATGATTAAGTGCCAGCTAGGGTCATCATCTGGGCATTGAATTGGTATTTAATCCTTTACACTCATCTGCATGTCAAATATAAAATGGCTACAATTTCTAGTGCAGGCTATACAAACTGCTAGCCAAAAACTAAAAGCTCATTCATGACAAAGGGGCTAGGGTCATCATCTGTGGAAACGGTGTGTTCTCAAGATGCACCTGTATGTTAAACATCAAGTGGCTAGGACTACTGGTACAAGCTGTACTAACTTCTTGCATAAAACAAAACGAGAGCGTTATTGCATGACTAAGGGGCCTGTGCCACCACATGAGCAAGGAATCGGTATGTACTTCACAAGACGAAAGTGTATGTCAAATATCAAGACGCTATGGCTAGGCTTAGCCATGTTATTTTATAATATTTTTCTTCAAATAAATTTCCGGTATTTTGATGGGTCGAACATCCATGGGGTATTTTATTATACCCCCGCACTTGCAGGTAGTATGTATAATGAACAAATAGAAAAAATGCATATCAATGAACGACAATCAATTTGAAAAATTATCTGAAATATCTGACCAATTGAAAATTGTATGCCAAAGTCAGGCAAGCTTTTTTTGAAAGCTAATACTTGTTTTCTGCATAAGACTTGGACAAAAAGTATAGACGAAAATGTTGATGAAAATGGGAAAATAAAAACATAAAAGTATAAAAAGTTTAATGAACGACATTTTATCACCAAATATAAATTTTATTCCAGCTGCGTCATTTAATTGTCCACATATTAAATATTCCACATTAAAAAGCTACCATTTTATCAGTATAAATGTTTATTCATACTGTTTGGCTTGTAGTGTCACGTATCGATTTAAATAAAATGAGAAACTTTCATCTCTTCCAAGTTGGTCATACTTCAATGTCACTTTCTGAGTCTGACGTATTACTTTGTGAAGGTTCTCTTATGTTTCGTCCCTCTAAACTTTTTACTAAGGACCTTGTCATCTCGTCCTCTGCTTTGATGCGTTTATGTTTCGTACGCCGATTTTGAAACCAAACTTTGACCTGCAGTAAAATGAAAAAAACACATTAGGATCACTTTGCATTTTAATGACTGCTCGTTTCATTGTTATTTTACGAAATTAAAATTATGAAAAAAAGTTAATTGTTGATTTAATAATCTTGATCAGCTGTTCTTGTTCACGTAACATTCAGGGACTTGTACTTGATACATTTCGAAATAATGACTGTTATCACGCGATCTGATTAATTTTGTTAAACCTCACTTCACAAGATTTTCTTCAGTATATTTAACAAAGTTACTGTTTAAGTAGGACTTGGTTGTTCTTTAATTCATGTGGTAATTCAAAAAGTGGCATATAACTTATCAAATATTTTGGTAGAGACAAGCTATTAACACTTTATCACTTATCTCTCTCTCTCTCTCTTACAAGCACTTTATTATTTTTCACCTTTTCAATTTTTATTACATAAAGATGAGTAGAACTTATAATGTTTCCCATGTAACCTATTTTGTTCATATGTTTTATGAAGCAAATCTCACATTGATAATGCATATTACAAAAAAAACAGGATAACAGTAAACACCTACAATGGCCGGGAACTACAATCACATGCCACAATTTACAAGCGAACTGCACTAGAGAAACAATAATGAAAACAAGAGACAAACATAAATAACGATAGGAACTCGGGATAGCCGGACTTGGTACCGGCACTAGCAAATGCCAGTGGTAGGGTTAAATCGGTTTATGGGTACCCAAACCTCCCCTTTCTCTGTCCCGTTTCCCTATGGTATAATAAACATGCGAATAAAACCCAATACAGGTAGACTACCAACTCAATGACCACTATCTAGGACACTATTGCTATATTAAAACGTACACTTTGAAGAATTAATCATTTTCTTGAGTATTATGGATCTGAATGGAAATGACACCCCTTGGTTTGCTTCAGACACGGTGACCATAATATCAACAAAAATATAGACATTTCAATGTGTGTATTTGGTAAAGTTTCGACCATACATAAATGATTTAGTACAAAATTGTTTCATCTTAGCATTTGCTTATTGCATAAATGAAAGTTAAAACTAAACAATTTTTAGAATATATTTAATTGCTTGTTGATATTACTAGTTTTGGCAATTTGAATGTCATGAAAAAAAAATACACAATGAATTAAGGGATATGGAGTAAATGCACATGCGACAGAGTCTCTACAAACACATGACAAAATCAAGCGATGGAACAACGCTTTTATTGTTATTCTTCATCTTGAGGTCACCGCGAGGCCTTCAACAATGAGCTTTGCTCATACCTCACAGTAAGTTCAAGACATCCCCTAGCACCGGTTTGAGCAGAATCCATTTCTAGACGTCTAGCAACGCTACATCCATCTTTTTTCATGTCATGGATGCGGGATTGTCAACTAAAACGAGGTTTATAGTGTTCACTGTACCGTCCGTTCGTCTGTCTAACAATTCATATCCACAAATGAATGAAATTTGATGACTAACTGTTGGAGTCTACAATAGAATACTGGATGGAATTTGATGTGAAACTTTCAAAGATTCCTAATCTTATGATGTAATAGTGCATCTCATTCTGACCAATTTTATTATGGTTTCACATAATAAAACATGGACTTTACTATTGATGTATCCAATGTAGGGGATTGGTGCCATTTAGTAAGCTATACTCACAATATTTCTAACAGTTATGTATTTTCAACATTATATTTTCCACCTTCACTTTTTATCTCTTTCATTCGTTCATTGCTTTTGTACTTCATTTTTGTATAAAGGGCCTATATTTTATCCTTTTTGTTGAAAATAATTTTGATATAACTATTCTGACCAAGTAATAAATCAAAATTGATATAATTTATGGTATGTAAGTATTGATGACTATATAAAACTTGTTTTGTATGAATACAGTCAAGTCCGTATACTTTGGGTCAAAAGTTACCAGATAGAGAAAATATATGGAACAGATATCCTAACCACCGGGTGGGTTTTGGTTGATATTCTTAACACCTTGAACTTTTGATAAATGATCATTTTAAAATTGCATTGTGATCAGAAATTGTATATGTTATTAATCCGCAGAATGTCGAACTGAGAAGAATACACAGACCTCATTAGCATTGTTATTGACGCCTAATTTAGAGGTATCTGATCCCGATCATGTACTGATTAAATGTCACATACAGTGACATATTCCAGCAAGACAAAGATCTAAGTGACAGGGCTCTTATTGTGCAAACGGGGTAATTCTAATGCCTTGTTGGGTAAGAACAAAAGCAAACAAAACTTTTTTCGTACTTTATTTGTGATCCAAATAGCAAATTTGTTTGGTTTTTCATACTACACGTACAGGTATTAATGATGACATCCCTGGATTGTGTGTCAGAATGTTGTGATCCGAGTCATGTACGGATATTGAATATCTAGTTTTATCACGATTCTCTAGTTTCAATTAAAAATTGACGTCAGGGGCAATAATAATTATCTTTTACTCCGCATAATTTATTTATTAAGGAAGGATTTAACAGCAGAGGAAAATATTCCTGAAGTCCTTCCAGCATTGATTATGAAAGTGCATCATACTTAAAAAATTCTCCAAATTAGTGTCAATCACTTTGGGAAAAAATGAAATCAACAAAATAAAGGTGGGATCAGATACTCCAGGAGAGCGTTCTACATTTGTATGTACCGTGCATGTGACACCTGTCGTGCTGTCTTCAAAGTGTTAAAGTCAGAACAATGGACATGAAACAGCAAATGTCGCACATGGGAAACAGAATTCCTATGGATCTTTGAAAAGCATTTGCAATATTTTTATTGAAATTTTAACTCCGTAAGAATAACCAGCTATTCATGATGATGGCCAAAAGAAGTATATCAGAGATAATCAAAATATGTTCTCAGTAGCCCAATTTTAAAACACGCTATATCGATAGCGCCATTTTAATAAAGTGAACACTTTCTATACACTATGCCTGTGAAGTGTAGTTAGTTCAAGAGGTTTGATCCAAATATGTCTGCAAACATCAGCACAGACGTTTCTACCCGGAATAACACATTCAGGATTAATTACATAGTATACTGCTCTAATCATGCTAATGACTTTTTGTTATCTCGATACAATCTACAGACTGCACATTTTATTCCACCGCATTTACTTAACATAAAGAACGTTGATTCATTGATCGAGCAATAATTTCATAGCTTGAGTTGCACAACACAGGGGTCAAATGTTAATTACCTGTAGAGTCATGGTTGTGTTAATTGTGGTTATGTTAATGGTTTTATTTAACCCCAACCTTACATAAAGCCTGTTATCGACAACTTTGTAGATTTATTATATTTTGTAATATTACATAAATCAAAATTAGACTGACTCAAATTAAATTTTGGTCGATAATTCATGCAATTATATTCGGATGGCATTTCATGTACTAAATACTGAAGTTCCTGTTATTTAAGTTTTGCAGATGGTCATTTCGGCGACTTGATTCTCTTTAGAGGATACCAAAACTAAATTATTTGGAAGACCAAAAACAAAAGATAATTGCAAGCTGACAAAGCAAAAATAACCCACCCGATCTTAGCAACATGCCAAAATCAACGACACGCCTCCCGCACTTTAAATAAAATTTGGAAAAACGAATTTATATTGCAAGTTTCCGATAAAATCGGATTTTCTTGCTCGCAGCCGCACACATGAATAATGTACTGGTAAATTCCTCGGGGACTTTCAGTCCATGAGCAGAGGAATCGACCCAGTGATAATAAATAACTGAATACAGAAAATAGTATAAATTCAGTTTCTGCATACCGTCATTTCAAGAACTTGTGTCTTATAGTGCAAATTAACTTTGGGAGACCAAAAAGCAGAAGAAAAACAGATTGGAACAAATTAATAACGGATATGAAGAAAAGCGTTTGTAAATAAACAATAAGGACAAAAATCGAAACAAACAAAAACAAACAAACAGAGCAAAAACTTTAATTGTCGAGATAATACCACAGAGTTGTTTTCATTTGTAATGCTTATTGAGACCTTCAGATGAAGAACAACAACAAGCGCTGATCTATTGCTTGGTTCTACCAAGTATTTGTAGAGACTTTGTCTTAAATGCATTAACTTCATATCGTTTCATTGTGTATTTCAGTCACAAGTTCTGGAAATGTCCGTATGATTTTGCCTTTAGATGTTAAGGTAGATAGACACTGTTGCGCTGCGCAATTTAATTGCGCATTAGAAAAATACGAGTCGGATACGGGGAAAGCTTGTTTTTCGGGCCGGAACAGTAATTTGACGGCTATTCCTTTGTGACGTCATAATTGAATGACAGATGTAGAACACTTTGCCGTGAATTAACTTCCTTTTCCCGTAAATAATTTTTAATCCGGAAACTTTGTAAAATATCTCCGTTAAAAGCATGGTGACATATACATTTTTTAATTGCAACCAATAAATAACATCTAAACTATCTGTCAACAAAAATAGATCAAATTTATAAAAAGTTATAATGGATAAAAAGTTTGTTTCTATTGAGCTAAAAATTGCCTTTCCATGTTTTCCCCGTGCATTCTATGTAAATTTAGGTGACAAAATGGTTAAAAATGAGCAAACTTTGATCTCAATTCTAGAAAAAGCGAGCATGGTGACCCATATTTTTTATTACAGATTTCGGGTAAGTAGGGTTGATTCTTCAATTGTGCCGACGTACAACAGAATCTCATGGGATTAAATATTACTGTCTATCTACCTTAAGTTTTCAGGTTTATTTTTGTAAGATTTAGACTTCGTTAGAAATACGTCCTTCGTGATGTTTCTTCACATTTTTTTCTAAATAAAACCTTGCCATATCTTCTCTTCCTAATCAATTGTTCAGTTGTTTTTGCCGTTACCCAAAGATCTAGTTAGTTGTTGTCGAAGGAAATCCGAGGACCTGTTCAACGTCTTCAAGTCATTAGTTTTTTTCTGACATTTTCTGTCGGATATGTTTTATTATGTCTTTCAAATGCGTTTGATTGAACTAGAAATTATCGAAATGAGCATCTAATATATTTTTAAATTATACCATACCATAATAATTATATAATAATTAAAAAGCAGATAATACAGGAACTCTTTAATAGTTTTTAGATAGAAATGTATAATTAGTGACTGTGTCCGTAAGAATAACTCAATTTAGATTAACTGGATAGGTAACAGGATTTATTTCTGCCATTTTTTTTCTTCATATGTATTTCATAAACGTATGAGTTGAAGAAAATGTTGCAATTGCAAAACAAATATAAATATATACGTATAATATGTTTTGATTTTCAATTATTAATTTGCTTTGAAAATACACATTACTTTTACATAAATTGTATTAAAAGAAGTTCGGAAAATAATTTTAAAAATATGTCTTTAAAGATTTTAATTTTTAAATGTTATATTAATAAATAAATATTTTAAACTGAAAATATTATTTGAAACCTTTTTGCCACTATCTTTTTCAACTTTATCTTTTAAAAATGAATTTAATCATTTAGAATCAAAAAGGTAAATTTTATTTAAATTCTTTTCAATAAAATTTAGTTGACAATATATTCTATAATATTTGGACATGTGAGAAAAACAGTTTATACTGATTTCAAACCTGAGTTTCTGTAAGTGCTAGTCCTGCAGCTAATTCTTTTCTTTCCTGTCCAACAACATAATGGTTGTTTTCAAAGGCATGCTCTAATCGTAGAAGTTGTGACGGCGAGAAAGCAGTCCTTACTCGTTTCGGCTTTCGTAGATGTGGGAACAGAAAATCTGGATTTGTATTAGCTTTAAAGAAAAGAAATTAATTGAATATAATCATGAATAAATGTTTTAGGACTTATTTAGTTTTTTTACTTTTGTGGTTAGAAATGAGCTTTGTTTCTCTGAAGTCCATTTCATTTGCACGGTCAAATTTTGCGGTTCACCATTAATTTTAGCTGTATAATGATATTATAAGTTGACTTGCTCAATTCGCTATTTTATTATATTGATCACAATGTTAAAAGAACCTGACCGTTGCATAGATTTAAAGAAATAAATTGATTATCATGCAGCCGGGATGATAACGCGTTGTTTTATGATGTATCACAATTTTTTATGCGTTAAAATTAGTACAATTGCCCACTATAATTCATCTTCAGAATTAAACATTTCTTTTACAAATAAAGTAAATGGAATAAAATAATACTGAAGTTACTGTGAATTTAATTTCTGCATATGCGCATTTCGACAACTTATGTCTCTTCAGTGCAGATCAAAGGAAAACATTTGAATATCAATAAACCGATATATGTGAAAAGCTGATAACCTATAGGATCCAAAAAGGAAAGCCAAAACAAGCTAAGGACAGAGGAAGATACTCATTAAGTTTTAACAAGATTTTCCTAAAGTTAACTTATCTATGCAAGTAAATGTATTGAAATAACTCTCAGCATTTTAGTTCTTCAGATAAAAAAATAAGATGAACTATAAATATATATGCCATTTTAGAAAAATTTAAAAATTGAATGCATAAAAATTATTATGTCACAAAGTACAACTGTATAAAATTGCGTGTCAAAAGTATGATTGATAAAGAATATGATATCTGTATATGAAAAATATTACGAATTATTTGCATTGATGAACTATGCAAGATGATATGATTCTTGTTAGTATTTAACAATGAAATGAGAGTCCTATTGAAAAGAATTCTACTATTTTTTCTAGTACAAATATTACCTTGCCCTCGCTGATGGAAATTATTTGGAAGTCTAGATGGAAGGTAAAAAGGAACATGTCCATCCTCAGATCCAAACCTCCAAAAATTTTGGATTTCTTCCCTTGTCCGGGACATATACTCTTGAGACAAATAGTGTGCATAGTTTCTATATTGTACCTTTCTTAGAAAACTGTCATTTGAAAAACCATCAAAAGTGCCATAGTGCAATCTAGATTGCAGACCATCAGAAATATCCTCGTCTGTTTGATTAATGCCACACGAATTGCAATGGTCACTACACTCTGTTTCAGAATTGTTACATTTTCGAATCGTCTCTTGGTTTCCAGTCGCTCTGTTCTCACTGTCAGTATCACCTAATATAGATTGAATGGTAAATCCAGAGTTGTGCCGAGATGCTGAAATCGACATAATTGTCATTTTTCTTTAGTGACCACAGTTATGTCATTAAACATCCCAATAATTAGTCACATGGAAATTCATTTTACTGTTTTCAACACAGCAGAAAATAAATTTATGAATTTCTTTATTTGGTGTAATCAATATTATTTTTATTTCAAACAAAGAAAATGATTTGATTGATAAAGCCCCGCCTCCCAATATCCATACTGACTGGTCTGCTTCATAGTATCAGTGTCAGTGTCGCCTGATGAGGTCAGTAACTTCATTCATATTTAATCGCTGTAAGTGACAGAGGGCGGTCTTTAAACGTGTTAATTTAACATTACTGGCTGACTGATAATTCTTTATTTTGTATGATCATTGTTTATTATACAGATCACGCATCTAATGCTTTATTTCTAATGAAATGTTTAAATTAAAATTTAAATCATTCAATGTACTGACTTTGATAGTATAAATTATGTCGAGTGTTAACGCAAAAATATATAATAAAATTCAGTATGTTACACATAGCCAATAAAAACTGAACTTACTTTCTATAATTTTAAATGCTTCAAATATTCTGGAACAAAGTGATTAAAAAACAAGAACGTCAGTGTAATTGAATAATGAAATTATGTTAAAGAGTAAGAATGAATATTTGGGATAAAGGATTGGTATAATAACAAAAGAACAGATTTTATAATAACGAGTATTATTTCCAATATTTTTGTAATGAGCCTTTTTTTTTATTCTATAACAAATCCGAAAGTATCACTTTTCTCCCGTAAATTGTGGTTTACAATGCAAACTGACCCCCCCCTTGCTAGATCGACGCACGCTATCTCATCTTTCACATGTATATGAACAACCAGAGTGCTGATTTTTCCGACCATGATTAAACTAATAAAAACAACTGTCTTTACAATGTAAAGTACACTCAAATGCCAACAATCCTCATCTACGTCTTTTCCACACGTTTCGCTACGCACAATTCGAGAAAAGACGAAATTTCTTACACTCAACAAAGATATCCCGATCTTTCATCTGATGTAATGCAAGGTCATCTTAATCTTTTGTTCACACTGTCTAGTATACTCTGGTGCAGATCTGCCCAA
>MJUU01002504.1:169441-195413 GCA_002080025.1 Modiolus philippinarum | reverse complement strand
AAAAAAACAATCGTAACAACAGTAAAATTCAGTTGGCAACAGGACTGAGTCAATTGTGAAAAATGAAACTAAAAGAACTAAATATACGGACATAAACATGAAATCACAAGAGACTACTAGCAGTTAACTGACATGCCAGCTCCAGACCCATTACCAACTGACAAAATAAGTTATGTACCCTCAGTATACAGCTTCCACCAAGATCCCTTCCTGTGAGGAGTTTAGCATAATGATTTCATACATATATCGGAATACATAACCCGTGTCCATGCAATACAGATTTTAGAAATTTATAATGTGTTTAGTTAAAATGCAAAGACCCTATCAAAAAATTTGTATATTTTGTTTAAGGCTACGGAGTATCACCCTCATGCAAAGCTCTTTCCTTAACCGGTTTTTGCTTTCTATTTTGACCATATTGGCTATTTGTTCTCCATCAGTTTTTAATATCTTTGAATTTACTGTCTATCAAAAGTTAACATTTTATCTGCACTGAAGAGACATAGCTTGTCGAAATGGCCGTATGCAGAAAATAATTTTACAGTAAGTTCGGTATTTAGTTATTTGCACTGTCAAGCCTTTATCACTCAACTGAACCATTGCTGACATATACAGTCAAAATTATTAAAATTTTAATTGGTCTCATTTTCTGGTATGTTATTAAACTTCGATATTATATGACCTAATGATAAAACATATTTTCTGAAGCCGGCCACATTCGATCTGATGCTGATTTAGCGGAATGTTTTTTTTTTCATAAGGGCCAACTATGAACAATTGTAACCAAGTTTAGTCTAAATTTGTCGACTTATGTCATAAGCGAAGGTCTATGAATGAGTTTTTTTTTACTTAATATTCAATGTAAAACTATGTTCCACGCTGGCGGCCATTTTCTCATAAGGCACCAGATTGCTGGACACATTTTGTAAAAGGACAACACAAGGACTATTCAACTGGCCTAGTATTTTCAGAGGAGATCTTTGAAAGTGTTTTCTCAGGTGTTCCGCAAGGGTAAGCTTCCTCCGTTCCACATGTGGCTCTCATCGCTTTGTCGATAAAAACCGGTTTTGTCATAGTCGGTGTTTTACAGTTCGGTAATATACTTTTGGATCGAGTCATTTATGAAATAGTGAAATAGAAATATGGTAAGGACCTGTCAACTGATTGTGACGACCGTTAAACCTCTGTAGTGTGAATTGCAACAGTGATTGAATATAACCTTGGTGTATAAGTTTTTGAGACAATAGTTTCGCTCTGTTGACAAAATCGCTGTACAAACAAGATGCACAACAACAGCGAATGAGCTGTGAAAGGTAGACGCAATGTGCTAAATTTATGTTAATACTATCACCATAGAAGATCTTAAAATGTGTTGAAAGGCATTGCCGGACATTGACTATTGGGACCTGAGTATTGTTTAATGAAGCAGTGGCTAAATTAACGAGCACGTTATCCCATAGAAAACAAACGGGAAATTATGCACTTTTATTTAGCGATAGCTTTATGAAACGGTACTCATGTTTGATTCCATTTGGCCAAGTAATTTCAGAGGAAAACCTTTTGAATGTGTTTTCCCTTAAGGTCTATGTTGAACATCACTCTTGGATGAGTTGTGGTATTGTCAGAGAACTTCCACCGTGATGTATAGTCCTTTGCATCCTGAACATTTTTGCAAATAAAACTAATGTTTTTATTGCTTTTGAATATTAGACGTTTTGTGTATTTTTTCCACCTTCAAGATTTTTGTCCGGGAGTTAGAAGTGTCCCTTTATTGGGTGTTATTTTTATGTTGATTATATTCTAGGGAAACGGTAAATAGAGAGGGGAGGTTTTGGTACCCATAAACCGTATTAATCCTACTGCAAACTCTAGCTAGTGCCGGTAGCAATTCCAGCTATGTTTTTGTCTTTTCATTGTTTTTTTTTTCTTCTGCAGTTCCCTGGTGAATTAGAGCTCGTGATTGTAAGCTATTGTAGGTATTTCCTGTGAACTTCTCTTCATTAAAATGTATAACATCATGGCAATTTGACCAACAAAGGGCAATAATCAATATAGCAAAGATAACAATGACCGAAAAATATAATAACTCTTTATGGGGTATTTAGAACTTCAAGTCCGAAGATTGGTAGATTTTCATATACTTAAGATTTTTTGCAATTTAAACTGTTAAGCTGTTATAGTTTTTGTGAAATAAAAACTTAACAGATAAAAGAAAATGAAGGTTTACAAAAAATTGGTAAAAACTCCGTAATGGATGATCAAATTTTCTTAGAAATCGGAGGATACGTAGATCTTGTAGCTGTATGGTATTTTTTTGTTTCTTCTCCCTTTTTTCATTCATTTAGCTGAGTTTTGAAAAACGTTTTCGTCATATGACGGAAAGACAAGAATGGACACCAAATGTTGGCAAAAGCTCACATGGCCCTTTTGGCAAGTTGTTTTAAAAACGGGATATTTCTTAATTCTTTATGTTATGGTTGGCTGCAATATTGAAACTTCATTCAGCTATACACAAAAAATATTGCAAAAGCTTTATTTTCTGTATTCGATATGACACTATAATGGTTGCATAGGACAATGAGGTTATGTTTGCCTCCAACGGAATATTAAAATTAAAGGCAACCTGACTTGAAATAAACTAAACTGAAGATAGGATTGAAAGGTATGAAATTTGTCAGACACGACAATTGAAAAAATGGGATAACAGGAAACATTGTTCGTATTTACTATGTTTTCCAGTTTGCCTGAAAGGTTTTTCATAATAATACCAGTATCACCTAGCCATAAAACTTTTGGATAGGAATTGTTATCAAAACAGGCGTATTTAAACATATTTGTGAAATAAAGCCAAAAATGTGCACAAATAAATTTAAAGAAACTTGAAAATGTTATTCAATATATAGATCAAATAATAAATTTATTGTTTCAATGTTGTCATTAAGTCTTAATCAACAAAAGCAAATCACACCTACTAGAAGAAAACTCTGTCCTTTCAAGAGAATGGTTGAAGATCACAATTGCAATTCGCCAACATGCATAACAAGTTCAACAAAAGATAACAAAATCATGGACAAAAAAAGTATTGAGAACTAAAAAGAAAGTGGTGGCAAGATTTCCTTTAGATCTGTTTTTAATGTACACTTCTTATTTTTACTTTGATGTAAAAAATTCTTACATAAATACATCAAACTTACTGAAAATTTTATTTCTACATATAGGCATATCGACATCTTATGTCTCTTCAGTGCAGATTAAGTCTAAATATTTGAAAGACTTGAAACACAAAGATGTTTAAAAACTGACAGAGAACAAATTACAAATATGAACTATATGGTAAGCCAAAATCAACTAAGGACATAGTTTTGCATGATGGGAGATATTCCTTAATTGTCAATAATTTACCTAGAATTAGATTTTGCAAGTCTCCAAATAAAATCGGCCTTCAGGTCAGCACCGAAGCACTGACTACTTGGCTGGTGAATACCCTCGGGCACTAACAGGCCACCAGCAGAGACATCGACCCTGTGGTAACGAATTATTTATTAACATATATGCTGCCATATTGTCAGATGTATTATTTTTTTTATTTTTAAAAATGTAGATAAAGTTGTTGTGTGTGCTTGCTTTGTTCATTATATATATAATTACGTATATGCTTAAGGAGACCAAAATTTGATTCCTATTGTAATTAAAAATATCAATTGAAAATAGGGCATTTGTAAATTAATGTTTAAGCAACCAATTGATGCAAACTTCAAAAAGGATAAAAACAAGATAAGTAATCAATAATCTTACAAATATTGTTTTGTTTAATAAAAAAAATGATTAATATGGTTCCATGAGTATTGTCTGAATATGTATGACGACCAGTATTCTAGTATCGTATTTTTGTTGACATATGTTTGTCTCTTGTAAATTCGGTATTTGGTTATTTGGTATTTAGTTATTTGTTATAGTAAGTTCGACATTAAGTTATTAGCTGCTGGAGTGTTTTATAAAATCTTGAAAACTATTGTCCTGGTACGTTCTTGTTATTTCATAATGGTAATGTTTCAGCATGTCAAAAATAATACCCGTTTAGGCATTGAAAAATATTATGAAACTACAATCTCTATATTATAGAAAATTTTGCTTAAAAAGTAGTATTTCCCTTTTGCATAGCTCTGTCTTTAGCTGAGTTTGGATTTCCATTTAGATCTTTTTCCTTATTTGTGCAGATGCACATTTTTGGTTTATGATCTTGAATTTTTTAGAATTGAACTCCACTGGAGAGACATATTTTGTCGAAATGACCTTAAGCAGAAACAAAAAAAAATTGAAGTAACTTCGGTATTTTGTTATTTACTACTACTGGGCCGATCCATCTGCTGGTGGACTGTTAGTCACCGAGGGTATTCAACAACCCAGTTGTTAGTACTTTGATGCTGACAGGAAAACCTATTTTGTCTTGAAACTTACAAAATCTTAATTCCGAAAATTTTGCTTTAAACTTTGGAGTATCTTCCTCTAGCTCTGTCCTTAGCTGATTTTGTATTTCCATTTACATTTTTCTGGTTATTTGTGCTCTATCATATTTTACAAAATGTTTGGCAAATGATCTTCCAAATATTTATATTTGATCTGCACCGAAGAGACAAAAGTGTTGAAATAGCCATGTACAGAAACAAAATTTACAGTAACTTTGGTATTGTTGATGGCAGTTGAAACGAAAGTTAAGTTTTATATTTATTTGACAATTTTTAGAAAATGCTCTTATACGATAACGGAGTTCTGACTTGTAGACAAAGTTAACAACTTTTAACGCTTCATTTCTTTCAAATTCAATACACATGGTATTTGTATTGTCTCTCATTTCTTTCTTTCTTTCTTCTTGGTCTTGAAAGGTTGGTTAGATATTTTTGTTTTGAAGTTATTGTTCAAGAGAAATCGAAACAAAATAATCTTGCATACACAGTATCTGGGTATAGACAGAGCTCTTCGCTTGACTGTCAGTTTCCAGACATCCCGGCCAAACCTTGGATCAAGGTCAGAATTCCAAAATAAAAAAAAATCCCGAGTAAAAATAAAGAAAACACAGTTCATATGTCAATATTATTTTTTTTTCTTTTTTACCATTAAAATAGGTTGTTTGTGTATTTCGTGTGGGAAGAACATATCTCCAATCTTATAATACCTGACTGTCTTCCTTATACAAAGAAGGTACAAGACGTAGCATTCATACTCAACAGACGGGTAGTCTTTAATTCAGGGTATTTAGTACTTAATTGGTCCTAAAGTCGTGTCAAAATAAACTATTTAATGATACTTAAATACTGGTAATTTAAATATGACACTAATTTGATAAAAAATTGAAATTCTATATAATGACTACATAAAAAATTACGAGAAGAAAACATTTATGAATTGCTCAATAAAAACTGTCAGTTATGAAAAAAATCTCAACATTAAATCGACTTAAATTCTATCTCTCGGAAAATCTTACGATTGCGATAATTCGGTTAGTTAATTACCAAATTTTGTTATTGATACTCCTTTATTATTTCCTATTTCATTCATCTGTCAGTCAAAGGAGAAAATTAGTCAATCTGGTTCAAAGGTCAATGCCAAAATTGACAACTGGGAGTAAAAATATTGATATTTACTAATTAAACTGTAAATTGTAATTCGATAAGTAATTAACTAATATTCTATAATTAGCGCATGCTGTTGAGAAAGAACTGTCTGGACAATATGAGCCAAAACGATTCATATTATAGTTTACTTCAGTCAGAATAAAGTAACGGTAATTTATACTCAAACAGCACCCATCACATATTTTGCTGTAAAGACCTTATCAAACGTGAAGCTTTACGAAATGTCAAGGGCTTTGGAGTAAAAGTCTAAATGGGTACACAAACAGTCGAACATTTCTCTTTTATTTATTTTTTTTTTGCTTTTGCCGATTGTTATTGAATAAAACTGACAACAAAATCAGATGCAGATAGAGGATGGGACCAGTAAGGAAAATCCGTAAGATTAAATAAAATGGTGGGTTAAACCAGGTTTCATGAAGCATCAACCTCCCGTTTATATGACGACTAAATATAGGCTCTGTGTGCCCAGATTGTGTTAAAACCTTGTGTTATCATACAGATAAAATGTTTTTGTCGCTCGGTGTATAAGCCTTCTGGTCTCAGTCCGAAAAGTCATTGTGTGAAATTATCTCCCTTCTAAGCATGCTAATGAGGTGGGCGTCTACTTTATCAGCCATATTTTAGGAACACGCCGTCTGTTGATGGTCCATAGTAACGGCTAGATATTAAGCTTGTTCGGGTATATAAATCACAAAGGAACGATGCATTAGTAAAACAAAAACATTTACAAAATAAAAGTTAACAATTGGTCTGCTATTGCACGTTAAATTGTTTATAGTTGATGTCAAATGTCTTCACTGCAACCACACAAAAATTAACCTGGCGACAATAAAATATTATTAAAAGGCAAAAAATTACCGGGGGCGGACGCAATTTCTGTATTAAAAGATAGCCAAAGGATTAATCTTGAAGGGGAAATATGAAATAATTGATTTCAAAGATGTATATTTTCAAGATCCAAAATGATATCCCGTAACCAAGGAATAAGTGAGGGTGGTATTTTCCATTGTGTTCATTATTTGGCGGTAAATGTTATTGATAAACACTGCCGAGGCACTCACAGGGATCAATGTACCCCATTATGGTAAAATTATACGAAATTAACGGGAATGTTTGTAGATTTCTGTATCTAAATATTTATTTGGAACCGTAGTAGAATGTTTACTTTTCCATTTAATACATTAAAACAAACTATAGATAAAAATCAAATTACGATTAACTGAATGGGCCTCTGACTCGTAAGTTGTAATCATGACGTATGTAGGTAAATTCGATTTCATTTCTAAAAATAGAGCCAGTATGTAGCAGAATACATTAACTTTGGGGTTTTATTCTGGGTAATTGTGTGGAAGGGCGGAAATGAAAATTTGCACACGTATTCATCAATTCTGTATTAATCAGTATGCCAATTTTGGAGAAAATCCAAAGATGTATATTTCAATCATCCAGAATTATAGTCACCCAATTCAGTCCACTTAAACCGCAATTTACGCACTAATTACAAACTTAACAATCAAACGGCGAACATTTACATTATTTCTATACCTTAATGAAATACATGATTTAAAAAATCATTCAATTATCCTGTTAGAAACAACTTTTTGGAATTTGTAACTACGGAAAACAATCTGAGTAGACCTTTTTTGTTTCGTTTAATGAAGAGTTCCATTTCTTTTGTTAAAAACTAATCACTTATCGGCCTGGTCTGTTAATATACTTTCAAATTCTGCCAAGGTTAAACGAAAATAAAAGCCTGAACTCAACGAATCATTTATCAGATCTGTCTAATCTATGACTAGTCTTACTGATATCATTTTATACTGCCTTTTCCGAACATATAACGATGTTTTCTGTTTTTCTTTGTGGTATTCACACTTTAATATTTATATGTGATGTTACAATCACACTGTTAGTTTTTGTGAGATTACCGCTGTTAAAATATGTTTTATATGTTATATTCAGTTATGATTTTTATATTTGAAATGCCTTCATGTGCTGACCCGAAAAATCGATTTTATCTAGAAAGTTTTAGAAAATTTCACTTTAAACTAAGGAGAATTTCCCTCTTGCATAGCTCTGTCTTTTTTCCATGTAGATCTTTAAGGTTATTTGTGCTCTGTCAGATTTTGCAAAATATGGTTTATAGTCTTCCAAATTTTTCGATTTGATCTGCAACGAATAGACACAAGTTGTCGAAATAGCCATACACAGAAACTAAAATTTCAGTAATTTCGGTATTTTGTTATCTACTGTACTATACTGTTTCTGTAAATGAAAATTTCGACAACCCTTGTCTCCAAAATGTAGACCAAATCAAAAATACGTATCTGAAAAATGTATATCAGTTCAAACATACATTTTTTATTATGATTTTTCAATCTTCAGATATTGTATCATCGATTTTCTGTCTCGTAGACATCATAAGATTGCTAAAAGGGGAGTTGGCTTAAGTAAAATTTGTAACAGCATTACACAATTTATAAAAAGGACAGGCGAATCATGTTTATGTCATAACAATTTCTACATTTGTGTTGTAACACAAAAGACAAAGAGACATTTGATACTTTCAGTAATGGCCTTTTTAAAGCTTTTTCATCTTCCATTAAAGCGAAATCAATTAGAACAATCGTATTAGGGATGTGATGTGTTATTTTATCCTGACTCTATATGACAGAAGATGGGGCCAAATTAGATGAATTAAGAGTCTAGGATCAGAAAATAATTAGTTTGATGTAAAACATGTTTACGGCTAATCGAAGCTATTTGTCCTCTAATTGTAAGACTTTAGATTTAACATGATTGTCCGTGTCACACAAACAAACGTCTAACACAAGAATTGAGAATGACTTTAATGAAATTCAATATCACTGAACGAATGATTAGATTAAGTATTAGTGAAAACAATCTAACTACTAAGACGGATGGCTTTACACGGAAACAATCTGTGATGAGAGTTTTAATCATACCCAAACACTCTATCTTATAGTCATTTAGCATGTAGTTGTGTTTACTAACAAAACACCATGTTGATGAAATGAAAGCACAATGTTCATTGTTATAGGGTGTCATCTTCTTTTATGTTAATGCCACTGCGCTTGAGATGTTAAGATGGCGTTGACCAAGAGGGAATGCAAAAAATGCGACGATAAAGATCATACCTTTTGAGAGATAATTTGTAAATTCATTTGACATGTTCAAATAAAATCTCTCCAACTTCACATGATAGAATACGATTGAATGCGTAATTTTACTGGGTTTAAAGATCAAAGTTTCTCATCAAATCAGCAATGTAAGAAAGTGGCCGTCTGCAGTGGCGGATCAAGACTTTCTGCTAAGGGGGATCTATGATTTATCCGTAAGTGGGGACCTGGAACCCCATTAAAAAACCTAGGAATTTTAGATATTTTCCAACTTAAGATGAAGAACAACAATCAAGGCGTTGTTCCATTTGCTTAATCTTACCACGTATTTATAGGGATTTTGTCCCATGTACATTTACTCCATATCCCTTCATTTGTTTAAGGGGGTCATCCCCCCACCTGTATCCGCCACTGGTCTTTTGGCCGATTAAAATATCAAAAAAGAAAACTTGTTGTTCTTCAGATGGCCATTGCGACAATCGGTTTGTTCACGTCTCTCTCACTTTATAATTTTGTAATCAGTGACGTTTCTCCCACCTGTATCAAATAAGAGCTTGGTGTTTTCATAGCAATTACAGTCATTCTATAGATACCTTGTCCAGACGGCCGTATGACATTTGTGCCGATTTTATAAATTTCAATTTTTTTTTCATTTGCGCCGATTTCAGTTTTTCATTCACGCCGATTTTTTTTATTATATGACGCAAGTAAATAACATGTACTATGCATTAAAAGAAGATATGTTGGTTAAATCTGGAAATAAGCGGTGTTGAAATACCGAAAGTGTATTTTAAAATGCCTCAATTAAAATATACTTCATTTTCGGTATTTTGTTATTTTTTTACATTTACTTTTGAAATGACAAAAGTTGAAAAATTCCAAGATAAAAGTTGCAGCTCAAAAGTTGAGATTAAAAAAGATAAATAATTACAAAAGACTTATATCAAATAATTCTACATTACCTTTAAAATATTGGATTAATCTAGCTATAAATTTGTATCATACTGATACCACTTGTACTACCAAAACGTTTTGTATACAGACAGAGGCACTACAGGTTCTGTTGGTATAAAAAAGTATTTAGTTAAACACTTGCATCTTTTATTCGATTTGTAGCTTTATTTTGAATCCCTGTAAGTTTTTTGTGTAAGCAATTTTTCAAATTTCATCAGTATAGTGGGAGCAAAATAAAGAATTACCTGTATTTGATATGAAATGAACAAGTAAAAAATCGGCGCAAATGAAAGAAAAAATCGGCGCAAATTAAAGAAATAATCGGCGCAAGTGAAAGAAAAAATCGGCACAAATGAAATACAAATCGGTTCAAATGCAAAAACGCCGGTCCAGACTGACTACCAGCCTGTTTAAAACTTTAATTGAAAAAAAAAACTGCCTGCTTGACTTTTAATGAACTATAGTCATCTTTTGTAAAATTGTTTATTTAAGATCCTATTGGTTATTTGTTCTCTATCAGCTTTTACACCTATTTTGGTTCATTGGTTTCCAAATGTTTTGATTTGATCTGCACTGAAGAGACATAAGTTGTCGAAATGCGCAAATGTAGAATCTAAATTCTCAGTAACTTCAGTATTTTGCTATTTATTACCACTGGGCCGATGCTATTGCTGGTGGACTGTTAGTACCTGAGGGTATTCACCAACCCAGTAGCTACAACTTCAGAGCTGGCTCAAAAACCGATTTTATTTCAAAACATGCAGTAT
Source organism: Modiolus philippinarum (assembly GCA_002080025.1). Taxonomy (NCBI): domain Eukaryota; kingdom Metazoa; phylum Mollusca; class Bivalvia; order Mytilida; family Modiolidae; genus Modiolus; species Modiolus philippinarum. The sequence goes on along the minus strand of MJUU01002504.1, from coordinate 184,919 downwards.
CTAAATTTAATGAAATTTTGCTAAAACCTAAGGAATATATCCCTTATGCATAAAGTAAGTGAGAACCGAACCGCCAATCTAAAAGCGAACAATTCAAGGACAACGGCAACACCAGAAACAAAAAAGGCAGAAAAAACAAAGACACAACATGGGTACAGCACAGAAAAGAAAAATGAAGACACTCACACACAAAGATGAACAACACGGACCCAATATAAAACCATGGGTGAGATCAGGTGCACCGATAGAGTCAGCATCTCCTGCTTCTTATAAGACACCCGCCGTGTTGAACATGTCAAATCCGGTAGTAAAGTCAAATTCGGTAGAGGAAACAACAATTAAGCTTTAAAGGGAGAGATCTGTTGTCATGTGGGAAACAGATATCCCATAGCGGTCCACAAGATGATGATGTCGACCGTAAAACTTCTGGAGGGATGACTTCAAGTTTTGGGTAACGTACCCTTGTTGAAGTAGCCTATTTGTGAGCAACCGGACTCTATCAAGGAAGTCACTGTATCGAACACAGGCTCTTGAATAGCGAATGAGCTGGGAGATGTAAACTCCATATGCCGGCGCTTTTGGGATGTTGCTACAAAGAAAAGGGAAGTTTACTATTGGAAAGGTGAAGTAATCGCGTTTGTCGTACAGCTTAGTTTGAAGTCTCTCTCTGTTGTCAATTTCAAGGTGAAGGTCAAGGAACGAGGCTGATGTAGAAGTGTCTGTGGTATCCTTAATTTCGAGCTCTTTTGGATAGATCAAATGAAGAAAATCACCAAAGCGAGGGTTGTTTAGTGACAAAATATCATCTATATAACGGAAGCTAAAGTTAAAGGATTGTGCCAGTCTTTTATCTTTATTTTGAAGAAGCCCTTCGATGAATTCAGCTTCATAAGAGTGAAGAAACAGATCGGCTAGGAGAGGCGCACAGTTTGTGACCATAGAAATTCCAATAGTCTGTTGAAAAACAAGTCCTCCAAACTGGACAAACATATTGTCGATCAGAAACTCTAACATTTTAATAACTTCTTCCTCTGTATATTTTTTCTCCGATTCGGAGTTATATTTCACAAAGTAGGCTTGTTCTCTACCTACAACAATGTACCTATATCTACGTTCACCGTTCTTACGTGAGAAACATCTATGAATTAAACCTTTCAGCCGAGATTTTAGTTGTTCATGAGGAATAGTAGTGTAAAGTGTGGAGAAGTCGAAAGTTTTAATGCTGTTACAGTGTGATAATGATCTAGAGTTTAAGGTGTCAAGTAGATCTTTGGAGTTTTTCAAAATCCACATTTCATTCACACCGCTTCTTGAAAAGCAAGCATAACTCTGTCCTCTGTCCTTAGATGATTTTGGCTTTCCTTTTAAGATCCTATTGGCTATTTGTTCTCTATTAGCTTTTGGTTTATGGGTTTCCAAATATTTTGATTTGATCTGCACTGAAAAGACATAAGTTGTCGAGATGCGCATATGCAGGACCTAAATTCAAAGTAAAGTAAGTGAGAACCGAGCCCTCAATCCAAAACGAATAATCCAAGGACAATGGCAACACCGGAAGCAAAAAAGAAACAGAGACACAACATGAGTACGGCACAGAAAAAAAATGAAGATACACACAAAGATGAACAACGCGGACCCAATAAAAAACCATGGGTGGGATCAGGTGCACCGGTAGAGTAAGCATCTCCTGCTTCTTATAAGACACCCGCAGTGTTGAACATGTAGTAAAGTCAAATCCGGTAGAGGAACAACAATTAAGCTTTAAAGGGAAAGATCTGTTGTCATCTGGGAAACAGATGTCCCATAGCGGTCCACATGATAGTGATGTCGACCGTAAAACTTCTGGAGGGATGACATCAAGGTTTGGGTTTTTGTTGTAGTAGCCTATTTGTGAGCAACCGGGCTCTATCAAGGAAGTCACTGTATCAAACACAGGCTCTTGAAAAGCGAATGAGCTGGGAGATGTAATCTCCATATTCTGGCGATGTTGGGATGTTGCTACAAAGAAAAGGGAAGTTTACTATTGGAAAGGTGAAGTCACCGCGTTTGTCGTACAGCTTAGTATGAAGTCTACCTCTGTTGTTAACTTCGGTATTGTGTTATTTATATTAGCAAAATGTAGTGAGACCTGAATAAATAGAAAATGAAATTAATATTTATCAAATTAATTGATAGTATAAATAATGTATTTGAATTTACAACCAATATTGAATAAAAAATAAAAGTAATAAATATATAACCATTTACAGCACTTTTTTCTTGTAACCTTCTGTCTTATTCAGGCTTTGCGATATTTTTATATTCTTTGTTGATTCTTTTTGAATAAATAATTTTAAATTATGATAATATGCTGTCAATGATAACCATTTTATTTGAAGCTCTTCGTACTATAGAAAAGAAAATAAAGAAAAAAACATTTTATTAAACAAAAAAATAATTGTCTGGTGATGCTCATAAAACGACCGCTTGTTTAATTTCAAAATTACCGGTATCAATTTTCCTAGCATGGACAGATAAATTCTAGCTTCTCCTGCCTACGGAGAATATGTTTCACAGCTGATTTGTTACGCGAGAGCTAGCACAAATTATACTGCCTTTTTCATTAGGCATAGTAATCTGCGTGACCGCCTTATTAATCAAGGCTTAAAAAAATCACTCTCATACGATCATTAAAAAAGTTCTTTAATATATATCAGTCCTTTGTGGAAAAAATTGAAGTTTCGGTCCGAACTCTGATTCAAGATTCTTTCTTGGCTTAATCCTGGAATGATCATTTCTTCTACCTGTCAGTGACCTTTCAATTGCTGTTGAGTTGCTACCGTACACTACCCCAATGGAAAGGGAGGTTTGGCTAGCCTTAAAATCGGCGTAACCCACCATTTCTTTTGAAATGTCTGTACAGGACCATTGCGGTCTACAATTTTGTCGGTGGTTTCCACCTGATGGTCTCATGGACTTCGACTCTTGACAACTCTTTTTGGTAATTTTGTTATTACTGGTTTCGAGACGGCTGGCCGAAATTCGCTTAACTAGCATTCTTAAAAGATGCATCTTGCACTATACTCAATGCATGTGAGAAAGACACAAACAGACTAAAAAACAACGATTCGTTTTACGATCAACTGTTATATCACTTGTACCACCTGCTCTTGTTGACGATGTCTAGTTAACTGCACTATAAGATGTGGAGGAAATGCCAATCAATAAAACATCGTTCGCCGGCTACGTGATAGAATACTGGTTATAATTATATTACCGTCATCAATGGACCATGCTCCAACAACCACCTAGAGGGACGGCACAGCAAACTTAAGAAGCATCTTATCCACGCACACCTGTGAAATACTGCAGAAAACTCTGGCCAAAACGGAAGTCAACCAGACCCAGGTACTGGTAGGGGGGACTCAACGTCCACAGCAAAGAAATAACGTAACATCACCAGTAGACTGTCAACTCTTTAACTCAGATTCGTACAATGCCAACTCACAGTCGAGGACTACGGTTATCAGGCTACATTCCTACTTCACGTGTAACTTCGACAGTAGTGTTTTAATTTTATAATGTACTTTTGTGTGTGCTTGTCAAATGTATATTTATACTTTGTATGAAATTTTTTGTGTATTCTATGTTGTGTTTACTTGTGCTTTGTTTGTCATTTGTTTGTATGCTGTGCTTGTGACGTAATTTAATTAAAATACTAGTGTAATATCAAAACTTCAGTGACCATGAGGTATGAGCAAAGCTCATTGTTGAAGGCCTCATGGTGACTTAATTGTTAAGGACAACAATAAAAGCATTGTTACTTTGTTTGGTTTTACCATGTATTTGTAAAGACTTTGTCTCATGTGCATTTACTCCATATTCCTTCATTGATTATTTCAGTATTTTTTCTTATAATTTTAATATAATTTGCATATTAGGAAATACGCTGTCGTGATTGGCTGCATTGACTTCCGGTAGCAATATCTGAAGTCGTTTATTTTTCGATAGACGACGATGACCGAACTACATTAAAGTTCACCTATAAATTCATACGCCATGACAATCAAATAAAACATGTGATTGGCATAATATAATTAAGAATTTAATTACTTATCACCAGATTAAGAGAATTATAAGGATTTAACACCGTTTGAAAGGAATTTATTGGAGTATAAACGGGACCAAGTCACTCACAAACATAACATAAAAGTCCTTTTATTTGTTTGCCAGTGCATTGGTCCAGTTTATACTCTAATAAATTCCTTAAAAACGGCGTTTAATCCTATAGTAAAATACATTAGTATAGTAGTACGCAAATGTTTGATTTGTTTGTGTATTTTATGTTTTCAGTTATGTTTATTGCTTTATTAGGACATTTGCACTTGTGTGATGTATACTAATGATAATTATGACATTAAATATTTCAGTACTTTATTATTTTGTTCTTTATTTCTTTTATCTTTCATCTGACACAGACGAAAAATACGGATTCAGTATGTAGTAAAATAGAATGTCACTTTTTTACAGAAAAAAAAACCAAATTAAATGACATCCATAAAATATTGTCTTTCTCTATTCCGTTCTCAATGCAAAACTATAAATTCAAACAATGAAAAATGAATGGCTATATTTATGAGTATTGAGGAAATGCATATCAGAAACAAATGAATACCGGGTAAAAGATTCAATATTGTTCTACAGTAAATAATAGAGCAGAATATAATTGAAATTCTGTTTTTACCTCTGAAGATAGATTATTACAGGATTCACAGTCAGTTTAATTACAGGTAAATTTAATTAATGTTATGGTGAATGAAAGGATATGGAATAAATGCACATGGAAAAGTCTCTACAAATACATGGTAAAAACAAGCAAAGCAACAACTCTTTCAATTTATTGTTGTTCTTCATCTTGAAGTCACCATGAGGCCTTCAACAATGAGCTTTGCTCACCCCATAGTAAGTTCAAGACGAGACGGTCCCTAGCACCGGTTTGAGCGGAATTCGTTGCTATTTGTCGAACAAGGCTACATCCATGTCTTTTCTAGTCATGGAAGCGGCATTGTCAAAAATGGCAAAGCGCTTCCACTAATTTATCCTTTTCTATATACCAAAAAAAAACAACAAACAAACAAACAAACAAAAGTGGGAGAAACGTGAGCTTACCCCGACAATCTAATGTTCCGCGGGGCCGTAGAACCACTCCATGAAAAAACTCTTACTTCATGATATATATATTAAGAAGAGCTTTGCTTTGACTTGGATGTCTTTTAACGTGTTTTTTATATAAATAAAGACACAATCAGAGAAAGCATACTTATAATGTATTGCAGTGGGAGTTAACATATATGTTATAGTCTTATGTTAATTATTAAGTAAAATATTTAATATAGGATTTTGTCTTTTAATGCAGTGTGGAGTTGGTGAAAAAAATCCCCGTGTTTAGACCTACCTATCCTCTTCACTTTCGGTGGAGCATAAGGTCAATACAAGGAATCTCCACTCAGCTCGGTTCTTGGCCTTGGTTTCAGCCCTCCCCAAGTAAGATGTAGGTCCTTCAGTTCTCCCTCTACGGTCATACGCCATGTTGTTTTTTGGCCTCCCTCTTGGTCTTTTTCCCTGGGTTGTCCATTTTAGTGCTGCCTTTGTTATGCACTTTCCATCCATCCTGAAGACATGTCCTAGCCATCTGAATCTTCTCTGTGTAATTTCATCGATGATACATTTGGAGTCTGTCATTTGTAATAGATTGGTATTTGTGATGGTATTTGGCCAAAAGATTTTACAGATTTGTCTTAGGCAGATGTGATGGAAACTCGACAGAGATCTCATGTCTGCTTTTGTAACCCTCCAGCATTCACTTCCATACAACAGTACAGACTTTACATTACTGTAAAATAATTTGATTTTAGTTTTTAGGCTGTACTGTTTGGATTTCCGTATTGGTCTTAGCTTATGGAAGGCTTTTCTAGCTTTAGAGAGTGTATTCTTGATGTCTTTTTGTGTAGAATCTTCTGTACTTATTACTGTAGCTAGATATATAAATTAGTCTACTTGTTTTATTTCACTTCCATTGACTGTTAATTTCTCATGAGATGTTGTGTTGAGCCTCATTTCTTCAGTTTTGGTTGTGTTGAGGTGAAGCCCAAGTTAATTGGCATAATGACTGAGTCTCTGAGATTTCTCTTGCATGTGATCTTGCCTTGATGACAAAAGAGCAATGTCATTAGCGAAATCAAGGTATTCTAAGGTTGAAAATAGAGACCAAGTGATTCCTCTCTTTTTATCTCTTGTGGTCTTCCTCATTACCCATTCTATGGCTACTAGGAATAAGATGGAAGAGATGATACATCCCTGTCTGACTCCAGTGTTAACTTCAAACCAATCTGTCTCTTTGTTGTTTAACAGGACTGCACATTCAAAATGTGTATAAAAGCATTTAAGGAGAGACACAATCTTCTCTGGAACTCCATACGATCTGATGATTTTCCAGAGGGTTTCTCTATGGATGCTGTCGAATGCCTTATTAAAATAAATGAAATTGATATAGAGTGGTGATTTCCATTCGAATGATTATGTTCTTTAGTGTGAAAATTTGATCGATACATCCCTTCCCTTTTCTGAATCCTGCCTGTTCTTGCCTTAATATTTTATCTAACTCTTTATCGATTCTGTTGAGGAGTACTCTACAGAATACTTTGCTGGGAATTGAGAGCAAAGTTATTCCTCTCCAATTATCACAGTTTCCGAGATCTCCTTTTTTGGGAAGCTTTACAATAAGACCTTTTGACCAATCTTTTGGAATTTCATCTTCTGCCCAAATGGTGATAAATAGATTGAACATTTGGTTTGTGGCTGTAGTTAAATCAACTTTAAGAAGTTCTGCTTGAATTCCATCTATGCCTGCTGCTTTGCCTGTCTTGAGTGATTTAATGGCCATCAAAATTTCATCTTTAGATGGTGGATCCACACTAATTTGAAGGCCATCTTGTTGGTCTACACCTTCAAATTCTGTTGATGGTTCTAGTCTATTTAAATTTTTGAATGTTTAAGCCATCTTTCAGACTGCTCTCTCTCTCTCTCTGCTGTAATGACTTTTCCAGCGCTATCCTTTACAGGTGGAACCTGGTGCGTTTTACCACATAACTCCTTGGTAATTTTGTAAACTGTATTGAGATCCCCTTTTAAAGCAGCTTGTTCTGCTTCGTCTGCACGTGCATCAATGAAAATTCTCTTGTCTTTTCTAGCTTTTGTACTTCTTTATCCTTCTCCCTATATTGTTCCTGCAGTTGTTCTTTCTGTCTAATAGATTTGGTGTTCAAGACTTTTTCTTTCAGCTTTAATCTTTCCTCAGTTGTGTTCCATGTGTGTTGTGTTAACCATAGCTTGTCACTTCTTCTTTTTTAGCCAATCCTTTTCAGCTGTTTGTTGGTACACATGTTTTATGTTCTCCCACTGATTTTCAACAGAAGTTTCGTTTTCCTCGTCTAGATTTTCCAACGCTCTAAAACGATTTCTATGCAGTATTTTTTTTTATGTCGAAATCTGCTAAAAGTTTTATATCAATGATCTTTTTATTTGAACTATTACCTGTAAAGGCTTTCTTTAATTTCAATCTTAGTTTGGCTATGACATTGATGATAACATGGTCGATTTGCTTTTGATCACGCTTGTTTGGTGAAATCTATGTAATTTTATGTATTCCTTTATGTTTGAACAATGTTCCTCCAATGACAAGTCCATTTATAGAACAAATGTTGGCAAGCCTTTCACCGTTTTCATTCATTTTACCAAGGCCTTATCTTCCCATTACTCTCTCATGTTGGCTGTTGTCATTTCCAACTTTAGCGTTCTGATCGCCAATCACTAGAAGAACATCATGTTGAGGTGTTTTGCTGATCTGTGTTTGCAGTGCGTCATAATAGGCATCTTTAACTTCATCATCTGTTTGATTAGTTGGTGAATAGCATTGTATGATGGTGGTCTTTGCATAAATGGAATTGAAGCGAGCTCTTATAAGTCGTTCATTTACAGGTTCCCATTCTGTTAGGCTTTTGGCACATTCTTTATTCATGATTATTGCAACTCCTCCGTTATGTTGGTTGTCTGATCTGCCAGAATAAACAATGGTTTGGTTGTTCGAAACAGTCTTTCCAGATCCTATCCATCTACATTCACTGACTCCCAAGATGTCGATCCCATATCTATCCATTTCTTTGATCACCTGAGCTGTTTTGGAGATTTGGTACATTGTTCCTACATTCCATGTACCAATCTTGATGGTTTTCTTTGGATCCATGAGGCTACTTTTCCTGCATAAGGTCTCCCGTGGCGGGCTTTCTCCTTGCACATTCATACCGTTGCTTGGGCAACTTGCATCCTCAAGGATTCCTGCTGATGGTTGATTACTTGTATTATTGATTTCTGTAATAATGTCTTTTTTCCGAGATGGGGTTATTAGCCGCATGCTCAACCCCCTACCAGGAGGACCGGGAGATTTGTGGTCTAGGTTCTCATCCTATAGATCAGTTGCTTTCCAAAGCTGACGAGTCTGGATCTACCCGGTTTGTGTAGAGTTTTCTCTCCCAGACAGGTTCCCTGCCATGGGTATGACCCCTGTCTGGCCGACTATTTAACCCATAGGTGGGGCAAGGTTGTTGAGAGCCAGGGCGTGTTCCACACGCCGGTGGGCCTGCATTCTGCAGATCTAGGGTCCTTGCTACTCCGAGATCCCCTTCGTGTTATACTTGGCCTTGAGTACTAGACTCAAGTTGACGTGTGTTGCCCCGGGAAGGCGTTTGAAGGAGTTTATATCTCGTGTGTACACTTTGTTTATAGCTATTATCTAGATTTATGTTATATCTAAAACCTAAGGTTTTACTCCCTCCATCGTAGTTTTGTCCTTAGCTGTATTTGATATTACTAATTATTCGGATTTCGTTTGTTTGTTTGTTTTTTTGGCATTTTAAACAATTCTTTTTTAAGAGTATTGATTTCTTATGTTTGGGTTCTAGTGCTGCTGATGAGGAATTAATTGCCGAAATGACCATACAGCTCATTCAAATTGTTGCAGTTGGAGTTAACGTATGTGTTATGGTGTCATGTACATTTACTCTATATCCTTTCGTAAAATATTTACTCCTCCATCGTCGTTTTGTGCTGAGCTGTATTTGATATAACTAATTATTCAGATTTCGTTTGGTTTTATGTATTTTAAACATTTTTGAAATTGTGGATTTCCTATGTCTTGGTTCTAGTGCTGCCAATGAGGAATTAATTTCCGAAATGGCCTTACAGCTCATTGAAATGTATCGCTGTTGGAGTTAACATATGAGTTATGGTCTCATGTTCATTTGCTCCATATCCTTTCGTCAAATATTTAATACAGGATTTTGTCTTTTAATGCAGTGTGGAGTTGCTAAAACCATTCCCAATATTTAGACGTATGCTGTTTACTTATCTCAAATATGGTGTACTCGTTCAATATAAAATTAAACTACATTATTGCAGTTTAACATACTGTTAGCCTTACAAGAGCAACATATTGAACTACATCACTGTTGTTTAACATATTGCCGCTCTTAAAAGAGCAAAATATTGAACTATTTTCGCTTTCCAGATCCGGGCCAATTGTATTAACAGTAATCATTTTCTACCAGTGCTCTGGCTTGGAAGCGTTCTGGTTCATTTTAGTTTACCGGTACTTGTTTTGTCCTTGTCATGCTGTCTCAATTCGATATGAATTGCCTTGTTTGTTTTTTGATTTGTGATTTCAGAATAGTCTCTGTCCCTTTTTGCTTCGATATTCTTTTGAAGGTGTATTTTATAAGTTTTGATAGAGTATGTAGGTCAAAAGGTATTCACATTTTTTACTCCCTTCATCGTAGTTTTGTCCTTTGCTGTATTTGATATTACTGATTATTCGGATTTCGTTTGATTTTTTTTTTTTTTGCATTTTAAACATTTTTTTTAATATTGATTTCCTATGTTTGAGTTCTAGTGCTGCTGAAGAGAAATTAATTTCCGAAATGGCCATACAGCTGAATGAAATTGTTGCAGTTGGAGATAATATATGCATGTGTTATGGTCTCATGTTCATTTACTCTGTATCCTTTCCTAAAATATTAAACCCCCATCGTCGTTTTGTCCTGAGCTATATTTGATATAACTAATTATTCGGATTTCGTTTGGTTTTATGTATTTTAAACATTTTTTGAAATTGTGGATTTCCTATGTTTGGGTTCTAGTGCTGCTGATGAGGAATTAATTTCCGAAATGGCCATACAGCTTCTTGAAATTTATCGCTGTTGGAGTTAACATATGAGTTATGGTCTCATGTTCATTTACTCCATATCCTTTCGTCAAATATTTAATACAGGATTTTGTCTTTTAATGCAGTGTGGAGTTGGTAAAACAATTCCCAATATTTAGACGTATGCTCTTTACTTATCTCAAATATGGTGTACTCGTTCAATATGAAATTAAACTACATTATTGCAGTTTAACATACTGTTAGCATTACTAGAGCAAAATATTGAACTACATCACTGTTGTTTAACATATTGTTGCTCTTAAAAGAGCAAAATATTGAACTATTTCCGCTTTCCAGATCCGGACCAATTTTATTAACAGTAATCATTTTCTACCAGTGCTCTAGATTTGAAGCGTTCTGGTTCATTTTAGTTTACTTGTTTTGTCCTTGTCATGCTGTCTCAATTCGATTTGAATAACCTTGTTTGTTTTTTGATTTGTGATTTCAGAATAGTCTCTGTCCCTTTTTTCTTCAGTATTCGTTTGCAGGTGTGTTTTTAAGTTTTGATAGAGTATGTAGGTCAAAAGGTATTCGTATTTTTTTTCTTTTGGTAACAGACTATAAAAGGCACAAAATATACGAACACGGCTATGGGTCTTATCAAGAGTGTCACTTACAGTTTCAGACCAGCTTTTTGTAGATTTCATTTGGGTTCTTTTGGATTCTTGTCGTTTCATAAACGGGTTTCAATATCTATTTTCACTACACTTCTACCTCAAAGTAAATTTTCTAGTCTCTTTGAATTGATCAGATCAACTTCAATTATTTCAGCCTTTCTGCTGTTTGTTTAGTTCTACAAGTAGAATATTCAAAGTGTCACAATAATTGTCAAGTAAGTTTTTACATATAAACTATACTAAATCCCACAACCTCGGACAATCCTAATATACCGAAAATGATAATTACATAATTATATAAATATCATCAATTATAAATTTCGACATTAATAGTGTTAATTTCAATACAAAATATTACTGACAAAAATCTTTGATGATTAAATGTCTGATGAGATTAAAGCAAGGACATCTCTTCAGTTTTATAATACGGGAGGTCCATGCTATACACAGAACCAATTAATCGAAAATGTAAAACCACATATTAAAAATGATTAACAATGATTAGCTAACTTAATATTTAAAAGAACATTGGGTATAATAACACTCCAAGTCCTAATTGAACAGACAAACCTGTTATTTAAATTTCAAGGCTGATTTCGTTTGAAATTGATCATTAATAAAGGGAGATAAAATGATACCTACTTATCAATTAAATAATATGAAAGTACATGAAGCATTATCTACAATTAAAATTGTTCATATTGATAAAATTCATTTGTAATTCGAAGAACCCGACATCTATAGAACACTTCATCTCTAATTAAGTAATCAGAAATATTCTACAACTATCTTAATTTTAAAATTGTAAATGCAAATGTAATGTCCAAATGCAGATACTAGATTAAAAAAAGTAAATTTTTGTCGAATACAGTAGGATTTTTCATGCAGTCAAACTTTTAGGAAACCCTCGTCTAAGGTCACAACACAACTATTAAATCGAGTTCTTTTTTTTACTTTGTAGAATACAATAATATTTTGCGAAAGGACATGGAGTAAATGAAAACGAAACCATAACACATATGTTAATTCAAACTGAAAATAATTTTGATGAGCTGTATGGCCATTTCGGAAATAAATTCTTCATCAGCATCACTAGAACCAAAACATATGAAATCCACGATCTAAGAAAATGCTTATAATGCATAAAACCAAACGAAATACGAATAATCAGTAATATCAAATATATAACCAAGGACAAAACTACGATGGAAGCAGTTAAACCTTAGAATTTAGAATTCGCATAAATTTAGATAATAGTTATAAACAAAGTGTACACATGAGATATAATCTCATGTACAAATATGACTGATGGAAACTTGCAGTAAAATTATGGCGTAAAGATATGTTGATTCAGTATTTATAAGTTCAGTTCACCTAATTTCACCTAATGGTATGTTTTTTATTGGTTCCGTGTTGTTCATCTTTGTATGTGTGTGTCTAGATTTTTCTTTTCTGTTTTGTCTTAGTTTCTTTGTTTTTTTTCGATATTGCCATTGTTCTTGGATTATTGGTTTTTATACTGACGGTTCGGTTCTCACTTACTTATTTAAATTTAATAAATGTTATTTACATTCAGGACTTTTCCCTATATGAGATTTGAACTTGATGAGAGGCAAAATTGCCATGGACTTTGAAATGTAGTAAGTACTATATGCTGAATGTGAAAAGGATATGTCACTGAAACAATAAGCTCTAAACATTTTTACAGCCAACATCGCATTGAAAGCTGGTATTTGTACCTCCAACATTTATCTTACAATTCAAGAATGTCCAGTATATAAATCAGAATCCTTTCAACCTTAAAGACCCCAATGCAATCTACAAAAAACAATGCAAGGGTATAACTTTTAAACTGTTAACTTTAAAATGGGCCTGACTCTATCTCATCATACTTTTCTTTCTTTGTCCTCTTCTTCGCAGTCCGGCTCAATTGTCTGCGACTGAATATTGAGGTTGTAAGGCGAGCTTATATTTGAGGAATGTGATGACAAGATATTTCGTAGTGTTTGGTTGTCAACGATTTCAACTAACAGTCATCCTGTATTTAGCAAAAAAATAATTTAATTAAGAAGAGGAACAGTTGCACTTAGTTTGAATGAGCAATACCTTAATATATATGAGTAGAACTCCTAAGTAAAACTTGAATGATATGTCTATTCGTTCTATATTGTCCATATGCTTATCACTTTTAAGTAAAGAAATTAAATTGCAATAATTTGATAGATAAAGTTTATTCAAAAAGGTCACTGAATCAAATACCAAATTATGATCAGAGATGCGAAAATTTAATTCATTTAAGAGAATTTTAGAGATGACAATAGATGAACATCGAATAAAGCACATAATCGCAGCCCAGAAATAAGGCAGTAACTAAGGCACCAGACACACCCATAAAACACACTGTCATCACGAATATAACACTCAAAACGTAAGATCGAACTCTCAAATATCGAGAGAGATAAAAGAGTAAGCATGTCCTGATGCGTATTCGGCATCTGTCACACTGTCAGTTATTAAGTCAAAATAGGTTAAGTCAAATCCAGGAAAACGTGAATCTAGCTAAATATATCCGTTCTCACTTGGAAAACAACATTTTATTCCTATTTATGATGTACTGACGGCCACAGAATGTCTGAAAAGCAACAAGGACTGAATATGTCTCCAACTTGATAGTTTCTGAGAAGTGCTTTTGCTCTTTTCACAAAAGTACTGTATGACACTAGGGAGGTAGGTATATGGCTGCTTAGAGACATTTTTAGTATTCGAAATCGAATAAACATTAAATTTGTTATGCAAGATGTACACGTGCCCTTTTATATCTTATCTTATTAGAATCAAATAATCTGGAAAGCCATTATTCACAAATAGTGAGAAAGAAGTAGTAATTACCAAAAATTTAAGCTGCAATTAATAGAATATTTTCTGACTCTGTTCGTTTGAAATATGTTGCTCTGAATATCTTGCGTTTCTGTTAGACTTTATTATTTGTGACAGTGACGTATGTTTTGCTGTGAGTTTTCATACCGTAGTAAAAGACTTAACAATTTGTAATAGTTTGATCGTTATCAGTTCCAGAGTCCGAAACAAAAGACTTTTTAGTGTTAAATAATATATGTATCTTAATCAATCATATCTTTTCAACGCCTATCCATTTTTGTTTTGTTTCATTTCCTTTCGTATATTTCCTCTTTTTACAGTTTGTTTATGGTGTCTCTTAGAAAAAGTCTTTCAGTTTCATATCTCTGATAGAAAAGTTGACGGTTTTAACAACAAGTAATTAAACTGAAATTCAGTTTCATTATTGATAGCACCGAGTACTGAGATTTGAATAAGCAAAATTATCAAGCATGTTATAACATGTATAATCGATGAAGGAATATGGAGTAAATGTACATGAGACAAAGTCACTACAAAAACATGGAAAAAACAAGCGCTTTATTGTTGTTTTCCATTACTCTTTTCTATGCTGTAATTATGACTTATATCGAAGTTTCTTGACGTTGCATTTGTTTTTAGATTATTTTTTGGATTGACTTACTTAAGACAGCAAATACAAGATATTCTGGAATTAAGCCTAAATTTGTAATTTCTATATGGTAAAATTGGAGTCCCCATTTGACCGACGATGCCACTATTACTGTACATATCACATTTTAATGAAAAGGATGAATCGCATGATTAATAATTTTGTGCATTGGATCTGATTTTACTTAGCTTGAATGCTATTATCAAAGCACAAATTTTATAAATAGATATGGTAAAGATTGTTGCCGCTACTCTGAATTTTTTATGATTCTTTACATGTGAGTGAAAGGCTCATATGTTACTCTATTTACTTGACCTGACTGGTCACGGGTCAATTATTCGTGTTAAAATTACCAACAAGACAGAAAAAATTAAGCCACGCCCAACCTGTTCAATAAATTCGATTAAAACATGAGAAATCAAAGCTTCGATGGAGCTGAATCTCGAAGCCCTGAAAATCTACACGTGGCAAAACTTCGTAGTCATCCAAAGAACTGCTGCATACCGTTGTCGTATGAGATTTTAAAGTCTATGAAAACTGCAAGTCCCGGTTCCGGTTTTCGCTATGTTAACTTCCGGCGTGAGAATTGCAAGTTCCGGAAATGCGAAACGTGCGGGAAACCTCTGTTTATTCAAACTGCGATGTGACATCTCACAATATTTGCGAAACATTAAATTTTCTTAATTACAAGAAGCACTGTTGGTCTAAATTTTCTGTCAGATTTAATTACCGTATATCGGGTTATTTTCGCGTCGGCTTTTGTTCGCGATTTTGGTGCAAAACAGGTGAGTGAAATATTCGCTGTGTTTATACTTCGCGTTTTTATACTGAATCTAATGTATCTAAATAGGCATTTAAATCTACGCGGAAGCTAAAATTCGCGTTTGTTTGCCCACCGCGAATATAGCGAAAATTAGACACACGCGAAAAAATCCCGATATACGGTATGTATGTAAGTGCTTGTAGGTCAGCGAAAATGAAAGTACATCACGTTTGTCAGTAGTGATTTTATCAGAAAGAAAAAAATGCATGGAAGTAATT
>MJUU01002504.1:119546-132517 GCA_002080025.1 Modiolus philippinarum | reverse complement strand
GTCCGAATTCATTCTAATTTTACAGAATTGTTAGTCAACTTATGTACAAGATCATATCGCATACCCATTTTGATTCGTCAAATTTTACAGGAGTTATGGCGCTTTATCGACTTAACGCATGCTACAGCTTAGGAACACTTTGAAGGCGCAACTCCTAGGAAACCACTGAACGGATTATGCTGAAATTTTGTGTGAACATTTGCCACCATATGTACTTGATCATATTATGCTGCCATTTTGATTGGACAAATTTTACGGGAGTTATGGGACTTTATCGACTTTATGCATACTACAACATAGGAAGACTTTGTGGACACAACTCCTCAAAATCCAATTAAGGGATTTTGCTGAAATTTTGTTTGGCTGTTTGCAACCTAATGCAGTTGATCATATCCGTCTACCATTTTGATTCGCAAAATTTTGCATGAGTTATGGGATTTTATTGACTTTACTACGGCGGCGGGGACATAGCTTGGCGTAGCAATCTTGTTTATTTTTGTTTTTCCGTATTTATCCATATTTGGACTTAGTTTTTTTTGCAAAAAAATGAATGTTAACCTACAGATTAAAGTTTTTTAGAAGTTGAAAAAAGTTACTAAATCTTATTGGAATTTATTGAAAAGTGGTCAAAAGTTAGATGATGGTCAGACAATTATCTCCAGCTGAAAAAAATGGAAATTTTTGGGGGGGTTTTCCACATTTTTTGCATATTTGGACTTAGTTTTTTGCTAAAAATTTCAATATTAGGTCACAGATAAAAGTTCTTTAAAAAGTGAATTACGTGTTTGTGTCTTAACAGAATTTCATTAAAATTGGACAATGCTGCATGCAGTGTGCAGATATGTAACAAGTTGTCGGATTCCAACTTTGGAATATTTCCTGAAAAAATCAAAAGACCAATAATTTTGAAATTTATGCATATATAATTAAGAAATAAAAAACAGGGTTCCAACATTGGTAAATTTACTGACACTGTGTAAGACATGCAATTTTTTGAAATTCTTAGCAACCATGGTTTTGGAGTGAATTTGAAATAAACAAATATTTTAATGAATTCAAATGCAAAATTTTTTGATTCCTTTTTTGGTAAATTTCTAGGAACTCTCTATGACAAATTAATTTTTGGAATTCTACCTAGTAATCATACCAATTTAAATACATTTTGGTGAAAACAATCATTTTCAATAACTGAATTGCAAAAATATTTGATTCCAATTTTGGTAAATTTCCTGACACTCTTCAAGATCTGTTATTTTTTGTAATTCTGCCTAGCAGCCATACCAATTTAAATACATTTTGGTGAAAACTATCATTTTCAATAATTGAATTGCAAAAATATTTGATTCCAATTTTGATAAATTTCCTGAAACTCTTTTTGACAAATTAATATTTGGAATTCTACCTAGCAACCATACTTTTTAAAAAATATATTGATTAAAAATAGTAATTTTCAATCATGGAATTGCAAAAATAGTTGATTCTGATTTTTGGTATATTTCCAGGAACTCTGTTAGACCAATTACTTTTTGGATTTCTACCTAGCAACCATACTTTTTAATAAATATATTGTTGAGCCTAATGTTCCTTGATGTGACTTGGGTGTTGATGGCCTTCTTAGAACAAATATAATAGTTCTTCTTCTTCAGTATGAAGTTGCAGAATATATTTTATATTGTTGAAAACAGTAATTTTCAATCATCGCATTGCAAAAATTTTTTATTCCAATTTTGGTAAATTTCCTGAAACTCTTCAAGATCTGTCATTTTTTGGAATTCTGCCTAGCAACCATACCATTTTAAATATATAATGGTGAAAACAGTCATTTTCATTAACTGAATTGCAAAGATATTTGATTCCAATTTTGGTAAATTTCCTGAAACTCTTAAAGACCAGTTATTTTTTGGAATACAGAAAATATATAAACATTAGTATTGTCCTTATTATAATGATACTATACTGCACAGGCGACACACATGGTTCCAAGGAACCTTTACAAATATTTTACATTGCCCTGTCAACTTTTTGATAATTACATATATGATTAATAAATTATTTGATAGGATGTTCTTCAACTTCTTGAACATGCGAAAATATTGTATTAAAAAGATGTATTAAACCTAATTTAATGGTATTAAATTGGAACCTGTCTATTCTGACACCTGAGTATTCCAATACCCTTTCAAATCGGACATAATTTTCAGGTCTCAAAGACTGCTTTTTGAGTTTTCTTAACCTGAGTATTCTGACATCCTATGTAATCAAACATATTTTTAGGGTCCCATACCATGTCCGATATGACAGGTTCCACTGTATCAATTTTGTGTTAGTAAAGATACATCATTTGAAATACTGGTATATGTTCTATAAGGCTTGTGCTAATACACACTTGTTTTGTGGTAGGTTGGTGTTGTAAAACAGACAGAAACAGCAGCATTAAAAGCAGCAGGTGACAACAGAAGTGCTCCATTTACTCGACAGTTACAAGCACTTTATACAAAGTCTACATTAATTGGAGAAGGTAAGGCATAAATTTAAAATGTACAGAAAAAATGTTTATTTTCCTTATCAAAAGGACCCAATCCCATAAAGTGAGACAAGCAATAGTCCTTAGCTAGTCGCAAACATTGATGGCAGTCAATGGGGAATTTAGTTTTAGAATTGGCCTTATGGTCAAGACATTATTAGATTTTCTTCAAGGAGCAACTTGTCAATCTGAAGCAGAATGATTCATAGATGGTTTATTGTGTCCCCTGCACCTAGTGATCATTATCCAACGTCTTGCATCCATCTGTATGGCTAAAAAATTTTAAGCATTATCTGCATCTCCTCCTTAAATGCTTGGCACATTTCATCCAAACTTGCCTGAATGCTTCAGTATATGTTGAAGATGTGCACCATGCATTTTGTTTTTCTTTAATTTTGTTTTTTCCAGATTTTACAGTATTTTTTTGGCTTTGTCATTTTAGCTTATTGGAGACTTGAGGGTACGTCTCTATTTTCTGCATTCCCTGTAAGAGGCTTTGTATTTGTTTGTTTTTTCCAGATTTTATACACTATTTTTGGACTTTGTCATTTTAGCTTATTTGAGTCTGGGATATGTCTCCTATTTCCACAACCCCTCCTAAACAACTTTATATTGTTCAGCCAAACTTGTAGCAATAATTCATTGTATATTACAGATGTGCACCATGTATTTTGTTTTTCTTCCCTTTTATTTGATTCCAGAATTCCATATTATCATGGAACTTGCACTTTAGGTTATCGAGTCTTAGGACATGCCTCCATTATACTCAATTTCTCATGAACGGCATGGTATTTTTCTGTTAAACTTTGAGGAATGCACGTGTCAGTATATAATGTAGATGTTCAACATTGACTTTGTAGTTCTATTTCAAACATAGGAATACTAAAATATATATAGTGCAGGTGACACATGCGTTCCGTGGAACACCCATGCTTTTAAAAAAAAAAAACATTTAACAACTTTGAAATGGAAAATATAATTTAACATTATACCTTAAGAATGAGGTCTATTACAAAATAATATATTTTACTATATACTTAGTAGAAAAAAAGCATTTTTGCATGATTAATATGATTGGAAGTAAACTCTCCATATTTTTACACCCCAGGAAAATAGCAGGTCATTTTATGCTCATCGGGCATCTCAGACAAAATAAACAACTTCCAGTCCATATTGGCCTGGGCAAATAAAGACTCCTGGTCCATATCATCCTGGCATTTCTAAATGTCATAAGTATGTAATAGATAATTAAATATGTGTGCATTTCCATATTGACCTGATTATCATCCTTCGACCCGTATTGTCTTCGACATCGTTTCAGGCCAATATGGGTGTCTCTGGATGATAATCAGGCTAATGTGGAAATACCTATGTATTAATCTGTATGTATTTCGTGATTTGTTTGCGTGTGTGCAATTTTCGCTATGTTCACAGTACAGAATCGTGTTTGAAATTTAGCCTCTGCGAAAATTTCACTGCCCATTCAAATACATTTGATGAAGTATAAAATTTTGAATTATAAGCTAAGTGAATATTTCACTGCTCTTTTTTACATTGAAAGCGGGAACAAAAGCAGACGCAAAAATAATCCAGTATATGGTACATGTATATGTGTAGTTGAATATGAGAACAATAATCCTAATTGAGCAATACAGGCTCTTGATATTCTGTTGTGATATAAGATACATACTTTAAAACAAAACAATGGAATTGGAAAAATTTCAACTTCCATAGCAAAGGCATTTCAAAAGAACTAAAAAAAGACATGTCATTCTGGCTTATTCCTTTTAATATTTTGTTGAGGATACCAGTACACAGAATTATTTGTTTACTGTTGCTCATGACATGAAACAAATGATTTTATAGGTCAACATCCTGGCAAAATTAGGTCACTGCCTTATATTTTCTGCTTGAATGACTTTTATTCAAGTTTACAGACGAGTTGAAATCTTAGTCACTGTAAATGGTAGAAACATTTAACCTTGCATTATATTTGCATTGTTGACAGTAATGGTCAGCATCCAGGCAATAGGCCATAATGAGGTGAACTATGGAATTGTTGAACACCTATGTTTAAAACATTTCCTGTCGAATGAATTATGCACAATCTCCTGTACCAACATGAAGAAAGTGCTCCGTTTCTAAAAAAAAAATATAGATCAATAACAAAAATACATTAAAAAAGTAGACTATTCAATCCTCATGTAATATTAATCCCTCATACATGTATGTTAACAGCCAGACAATGTGTATTGGCATGATAAATTGTAAATTTATGTAGCCTCATGGGATGGTAAATGTGTCAGCTATGTCTATATTTTAAGTATGAAATGTTGCTAGATGTAATACAAAATATTTGCTGGTTTTGCAGAAATATCTACATATCCTAAGTTAGTAAATGAATTTGTTATTTATAGATGTAAATCCAATATCAGGAGATGTAACAGATGAAGTGAAAGTAGAAGAACAGACATCATTTCTCCTATCTGTATATGACTGCCCACCTCAAGATAAAACTCAACAGTACTGTATTGGTATACTTGTAAGTTAAATACAAAGCAATGGATCAAATATACTTCTATGGTATTTTTGTTTTCTGAGGGAAGAAGAGGGTGTACAGGAGATAGGTTTTCTGAGGGAAGAAGAGGGTGTACAGGAGATAACCCTGTTTGCATTGAGAAACATAAGATATATTGTTATACCTTATGATATTTCCCTTATATAAATACCTTGGGAAAAAAATGGAGAATTTGTCTGTTTTATTTCTCAAACCAAAAACAATCTGGTGACCAGTCAACAGTTTTCAGTGAGTTCAGATGAAATTGATTGTATTTAACAAAAGTGAAAGTTTGCAGTTACATATACATATGTAAATGTAATACAGATGGATATACCAATAAAACACATTCTAAAGACTAAAACACATTGATTGATTGATTGATATGGGGTTTAACGTCA
This sequence comes from Modiolus philippinarum, assembly GCA_002080025.1. NCBI lineage: Eukaryota > Metazoa > Mollusca > Bivalvia > Mytilida > Modiolidae > Modiolus > Modiolus philippinarum. The sequence continues at coordinate 127,035 of MJUU01002504.1, read as the reverse complement.
CTTTCAGCAGTATTTCAGCTACATGTATTTCATGACGGTCAGTTTTAGTGATGGAGGAAGCTGGAGTGCCTGGGGAGAACCACCGACCTTGGGCAGGCACTACTTGAAGATGTGGATGAAGTAGTATGGTTGCTAAAGGCAATTTTAAAGGGAACATTATTTATTTTGGAACATTTTCTGGAAAAGGGGGGACCTTTCCAGTGTATGTCCTTTTAAATGGCTACCTGGATTTTGATGAAATTTTTCATCAAAGTTATAGTATGCCACCTGAAGATGTGCATGACAAAATAGGGTTGCTGTCTGAAATAGTGAAAAAGGGGGGGTGTAATTTGTCTTTGAGTAATTTATGGAAAAAGGGAGGTCAAACTTGTCAGCACATGTCATCTAAAATGGGTACTTGGATTTTGGATTTTGGTGAAATGTTACACAGTTGTAGTATACCACCAGATTATATGGTTGCTGGTAAAATTGTGAAGGGGAGATAATTCATAATAAGATCATAAGCAAACATTTTCATATGCTCACTAATCAAAAGATACTATGGAGGAACCTGTCAAATCTGTGATACTGTGGGGCCATAAAAATGTGTTGGATTATTTAGGATGTCGGCATACTAGGGTTGAAAAAAAACATAACAAATTCTGTCTTTGGGACTAAAAAATTATTCAAGATTTTACAGGAATTGCCTGGTAAGACAGGTTTCACTGTATTTTTGATCTGCTGTTTCTGATAATAAAGTCTTTTGATACACTTTCTAGTATTTGACAATTTAAGTGGTATATTGGAAAACACTTGTCTCTCCATCCATCCTTTATTCTGTCTGGTTTTTATTAGTTTTTTTTTTTTGTAATTCTTTATTTTTGCAATTGGTACTTTACATGATGTACATAAACACAATAATGAACACAAACATGACAAAATAAAACATATACGGATACAATTAACACACAAAACATATAGTAACATATATATTTCATAACAGAAGTGAGAAAGCATGAGAAACTGTAGTTTATATTACTAGTATAACAAAAACATTTGCACTCAGCCACTGAGAAGAACTTCAAGTGGTAACCACTTTTTACGTATAAAATCTCTTTGTGATTGTGTCAAGTATACTCCTGAAAATTTTTCTATATGCATATAGTATTTCAAAAATTCTATACCCCCCACAATGTGAGGTATAGAATTCTTGCATCTACACACATAAATATAATATTTTAAGATAAGAAGAACATTTTGCACAGTGTTACTCTGTTCTCCATTTGCAGCCATTCCAAAAATTATGTTTGAAACATTAGCATCTATAGTCAAATTATGATTTTCAAAAAAGCTACAAATGGACAACCAGAAATTCTTTGAATGATAACATTCCCAAAATAAATGAACTAATGTCTCTGGTGTTTCAAAACAAAAAGTACAAAGTTCTGTTTCCTTTAATTTACATTTGTACAAAAAGGTATTTGTTGGAAGTATTCTATGCAGTAGCTTAAACTGAAAATTTTGCAGAGGTGTATTACGGGTTATAGAAAAGGGTAATGAAAAAATTCCTTCCCAATTTTCAATATTTAAGCCAAGTATATAATTCCATTTATCTTGAGAATTGGGATTTTCTTTCATTTTCTCAAGGTAGGTTTTATAAAAATATTTACTAGGTTTCTTAAGATGTTTTAATTTTTCAACAAAACTACTAATAACAATGTCCAATTTTTCTTTCCCTACCAGGCTTCTCTTCCAATCTACTGGAATTGCATTAAGAATGCCATAGAACTCAATAAAATTGGTGGAAAGATTTCCTCCATGTTTATCTAAAAACTCTGTAAAATTTAAAAACCTTCCATTGTCTGACATTAAATCATTTATAAAGAATATCCCATTTTTGCAATAGTTCGTATTAATACTCATATTCTCTTTTACTTTAATCTTCTTATTTAACCATAAAGGTTGTGATAGAATATCATTTGTATTTTGTAACTGAATCTCTTTATCAGTTTCAACAATTTTTGAAAAATTAACAAAAATATCTTCCCAGAATCTGTTCAGTTTTGTAGATATCCACCTTATACCCCCTTTATCCAGAAATAAGACTTTATCGCCCCCATATTTTTCTAAAGTGCCCAATAACAATGTTTTCCATGGCGAGTAGTTTAGGGGATCAATTAATTTACTGAGCCATGACATTTTCAATGAATAACAGAAGGATTGGATATGNTCTGTTTTTTCCAAGTTTACTTTCAATCCAGCACATTCAGAGAAACGATCAAATATAAACAAAGCACTTTTTAGAGATTTTGGATCATCATCTAGTGTCAAAGACGAGTCATCTGCATATTGACTTAAGAGGTATTCAGAGTCATTTATTTTTATTCCACCAATATTTGGATCATTCTTGAGTGATGAACTAAGAAGCTCAAGAACGAGAATAAATAAATAAGGAGATAATGGATCTCCTTGTCGAACTCCCCTCTCCAAAGAGAAGAAGGTGGACAAGTGGCCATTATTGCCAACTGTACTTGTAATATCGCAGTACAAGCATTGGACCCATTTACATAATGTTGGCCCGAAACCGTAAAAATTTAAAGTTTTTTCAATAAAAGACCACTCAACCATATCAAATGCTTTTTCAAAATCTATCAAAAGTAAAAGTCCAGGGATTTCATCCTCTTCTAATTTTTCAATTAAATCTATTATAATTCTGATACATTCACCTATGTATCGCCCTTTCAAAAAACCCTTTTGGGTTTGGCTAATTATATTTTGAAGAACGGGTTTTAATCTATTTGCTATACATGATGATGCTAATTTTACATCAACACATAGAAGTGTTATTGGACGCCAGTTCTTCATGAATTTTTTATCCTTCCCCTCTTTTGGTAAACATGTTATCATGCCTTGACGTTGGCTAATTGAATTGGTTTTTATTAGTTGCAAAATTTTCTCCTCTGTCTGAATTGATTCATTCGGAATTTGTCATACTGCTTGTGTATTGTAAATAATCAATAAAAAGATATGAAGTAAATGCAGATATGAAAAAGTCTTTAGTCAAATACATGATAGAACCAAGTAAAGGAACAATGCTTTTATTGTTGTTCTTCACCTTGAAGTAACCATGAGGCTTTCAACAATGACCTTTGCTAATACATGGAACTCTCTGCTTAATGTCTAACAATACTACATCCATGTCTTTTCTGGTCATTGATGCAGGACCGTCAGCATGCATAAATTAAACTGGCAAAGTGCTTTTACAATCACTGGCATAGGTTGCATTGTTTTTCTCTGTGATAACATGATATTGACTTTAATGTTTAAAATATTTCATACTTCTTTTTAGGCTGTACAACCTTCCACTGGTGACATTGTTTATGACAGTTTCTATGACAACGACACTAGAAGTGAACTAGAAACCAGGATAACACATATACAGCCAGCAGAGATATTAGTCCCGGATAATTTATCTGTTAAAACTGAAAAGTTAATCAAAGGGATGATTGATATAAGGTAATCATTAGTAAATGAATATAAGAAAAGAAATGTGAGTAGTGTCCCAGCTGTTTATAAAGAAGAACAAAATAAACAGCTACGATAGCATTAGATTATTATGTTGCTCACTTTACTATAGAGTTATTAACAGTCTGTTTCTGTATTGGTCCTGTATAGATTTGAGGTTAGCTGTACACAGGTCCCTGGAGGGTCGAGAGCAACTACAGCTGATTGAGAATATATATGGGGCCAATACAGAAACAGACAATCCATAACACTTTCATGAAATAATCTGATATTTTTCTTTACCACTTATACAGTGAAACCTGTCTTGAGAGACCACCCCTTTTGCCATCAAAAAGTGGTCTTTCATGACAGTTGGTCTTTCAAATGAGGTTTATTTCATATGAATTACATAGATTAGACAAAATGTGGTGGTCTTCATGCACAAGGGTCAAATTATGCATGAATGAAGATTAAGTGAATTACAAACAATATGCTTCCCAAACTTTCACTCTCTATGGCTGTTTAGGTCAACTTCTGTCCTGACTTTACATTCAGCTATTATTGTTAAAAATCTATGTACATGTATGTTATGCAGCTAGAGTAAATAATAAATTTTATTTCAATTTTGCACACGTGTAGATTTTACGGTAGTAATGAAGTTGTTAAAACAACAAACAAAAATTTGGACATAATTGAACTCAATAAACTCTGTGTTGGCCTTGGAAAATACATGATTTGCCAAGGGCCAAATTTCTGTAGGTCTAAGCCATGAATATGACACAGCCCATGTTTGTTCTTTTAAGACTGATTTTATCATATTATTTAATAAATACATGTATGTGGTTGACAGAAAAGCATCATTGCTATTGGCAGCACACAATTACAATAATAAGAATATTTATTTATCTATGTAGTACTACAGAAGATGATAGAATAAGGCTAGAGAAGTTATCAGAAGAATACTATGAGAACAGTCAAGCTTTCAAGATAGTCTCAGAATTTTATAAATCCGATAAAAAATGTAAGTATTTTATCTTTTTAGGTTTACCTTTGCTTCAAAATTGTATTTTTTATGAAATATTCACGTACAGAAACTTAAAGTTGTATGCACATTTATGTGTATTTCTACTGAATGTTACAATACCAGCAAACAGATTTTAGGGGATATATAGCCCTTTTCAAAAAGTGTTGTTATCTTTTCCTGGATTTGAACTCTCTCTATCAAATGAAGGTACAAACACTCTTCGCTTACGGTTATCACTCGTACAGCTGGCTAACAATACACAACTTAAACCCTGAATACATTATAATATAACAAAATTAGTGCAGTGACACAGTAAACCATGTAGTAAACAATGATGTTGTAATCTAAATATGTACAGTTTTAAGTACAGTGTTCATGATGAACAACACTTGTCATGTTGGGTTGATAACCGGAACTGTTTATTTGTATTTAAATGCTATGACCGAAGGGCGAACCAAATGATTTTTTGAACAGGCTTATAGGACCCAATTTCTCTGTCTCTTCATTTGTAAACTGTCTGTCTACACTTATTGAAAGCACAACCCCTCTTAAACTGCTTCCAGGATTGTGATCAAACTTTACACAGAGAGAAGAACATGATACGCAGATGTACATGAAGGAATATAATTATTGAGCTGCACATTGAAGGGAGATAATTTGACTTGGCCTTTTCATTTCTTCATTTGCATAGAACACCTTCTTGTCTAAACTAAGCCATTTAAAGGACTTTGATGAAAATTAACACAAAGGAAGGAAACTATATGCAGATATGCATGAAAAAATATAGTTACTGTCCAAACTATAAAGGGAAGATATGACATAACACTTCATATCTAAGCCATATTGTTATTTTTCTTAGGCTCTTTTAAGACATTAATGTCAATGATCTTGGCCCATCCCCACCTCTGTCTTTTGTTTTTATACCCCGCCACATGAAGTGGCGAGATATTATGTGATACCCTCAATCGTGTGTCCGTCTGTCTGTCTGTCTGTCTGTCCGTCCGCCTGTCCTTCCCCCAAAGGTTTCCGACTGATAACTTGTGAACGAAATTACACAAGGTCTTCAAACTTGGTATGCAAGTTGTTTACCACAAAACTCAGGTCAAGTTCGATTTTGGGTTCAGAGGTCCAAGTGGTTCTGGAGTTATCCCCCTTGAAACTTTGAAATTTTATGAATTTTAGGGTTTCCGACTGATAACTTGAATGAAATACTACAAGGTCTTGAAACTTGGTATGTAAGATGTTTACTACAAAACTCGCGTCAAGTTGGATTTTGGGTTCAGGGGTCCAAGGGGTTCTGAAGTTATGCCCCTTGAAACTGTAATTTTGCAAATTTTGGGGTTTCATACTCATAACTTGTGAATGAAATAACATACTGTCTTCAAACTTGGTATGTAAATTGTTTACCACAAAACACAGGCCAAGTATAATTTTGGGTTCAGCAGTACACATAGTTCTGGAGTTATGCCCCTTTTAACTCAGAAATTTTGTGAAACGTGGTGGGGTATCATGTAATGCACCATTTATACTATTTTTTTCAATCGTATTTTGACATTTTGACACAATATGTGAATATATTTATTCTTTTACCTTTTATCACAGTTCCACAAGAATTTGACATGTTCTTTATGAATAAAGCAATAGATATTAGTGAAAATGTAATATAAAGTGTGTTAAAGAAAGCACTTCGGAAATATGAATTAAAATATATGCCATTGGGTCATGAGAATATGATCTTTCCTGTATTATTTCTATATAATTATCTCCCCTTAATGAAATAGCAGTTTGTCAAAAAATTTGCACATTCCCAGCATAAATATTGCTTATTTTATTCAACAAACTCCAAAATCATTTTTACAACATCTTGATTTTAAATTTCTTATTGGGGGGTATATAGAATCACCCTGTCTGTCTGTCCGTCCTTCTGTCCGTCTGTCCACACTTCTGGTAAGCGCAACTCCTCTTAAACCACTTGAAGGATTTTGATGAAACTTTACACAAAGGAAGGACACTATATGGAGATGTGCATGAAGGAATATAATTATTGTTGGAAACCAGGAAGGGGAGATAATTCGACTTTGACTTTTCGTTGATATGCTATGTATGGGTTTCCTCGTAAGCGCAACTCCTCTTAAACCACTTGAAGGAATTTGATGAAACTTTGCACAAAGAAAGGACACTATATGGAGATGTGCAAGAAGGAATATAATTATTATTGGAAACCAGGAAGGGGAGATAATTTGACTTTGACTTTTCGTTGATTGGCTATGTATGGGTTTCCTCGTAAGCACAACTGCTTTTAAACCACTTGAAGGATTTTGATGAAACTTTACACAAAGGAAGGATACTATATGGAGATGTGCATGAAGGAATATATTTATTATTGGAAACCAGGAAGGGGAGATAATTCTACTTTGACTTTTCGTTGATTGGCTATGTATGGGTTTCCTCGTAAGCACAACTCCTCTTAAACCACTTGAAGAAATTTGATGAACTTTACACAAAGGAAGGACACTATATGGAGATGTGCATGAAGGAATATAATTATTGTCTGAAACCAGAAAGGGGAGGTAATTTGACTTTGACTTTTCGTTGATTGGCTATGTATGGGTTTTTTGTAAGTGCTACTCCTCTTAAATCACTTGAAAGATTTTAATGAAACTTTAGACAAGGGAAGGACATTATATGGAGATGTGCATGAAGGAATGTAATAAATGTTCGAAACCAGGAAGGGGAGATGATTTGACCGAGACTTCATTGATTCCTTCTGCAATGATTTTTTGTCTCGCCCGCGACGAAAGTCGCGAAAGCGATACATAGGCGTGCAAAGTATGACGGCGACGGCGACGGTGTTAACTTTTACTATAATACAGGATATTTTGAAAACCCTTTGATGTAGGAACATCATATTTGGTCCAGTGGTAGTACTAATCAAGTGCTACCTGACGGACATAAAATCATGTGACCTTGACCTCAATTGCA
>MJUU01002504.1:78710-100138 GCA_002080025.1 Modiolus philippinarum | reverse complement strand
TATAGGAAAGCATTCAAAGATCTTCTCTGAAACCACTGCGCCAATTGGAACCAAACTTGGTCACAATAGTCCTTTCGTGGTCCCCTTTAAAGATTTTGTCTGGCAAGTCGGAACGTCGTCCAAGATGGCCGCCAGCGGGGAACTTTGTCCAAAATTGGACAATATTGCAAAAATCTTCTCCTCTGAAAATACTGGGCCAATTGGAACCAAACTTAGTCACAATGGTCCTTAGGTGGCCCCTTATAAAAAATGTGTTCAGCAAGTCCACATCATATCCTAGATGGTGGCCAGGAGGGAACGTGTTTTTAACATTGGACCCTATAAGGAAACATATTCAAAGATTTTCTCCTCTGAAAGTACATGGCCAATTGGAATCATGCTTAGTCACAATGGTCCTTACTTGGTCCCCTTCATAAAATGTGTCTGGCATGTCCCCATAGCATCCAAGATGGCAGTCAGCAGGGAACATTGTATAACCTTGGACCCTATGGGAAATCATTTAAAGATCTCCTCTGAAAATACTATGCCAATTGGAACCAAAGTGAGGCACAATGATCCTTACATGGTCTTCTTCAAGAAAGGTGACAGTTGGTCTACGTGCCATCAAAAATAGCTGCCAGTGGCGAACATAGTTTAATTTTGGATCATATAACATCAGCAAACTTCAAAATGAGACCCTTAAACAGTCAATAAACAAATTTGAAAATGAGAACCGTAAACGTTGTGATTATTTTGACTTATTGTGTCAGCCATGACCCAGGTGAGCGATTCGGAATGAGTTCGGTGGGGACTGTTGTATCTGTATTTATTTCACATGTTATTTAATATTTCAGAGGTGTCAAAGCCTATTAAACAGTTGCGGGATAAAGTTAAAGGAGACTTAAACCTCTTCTTTTACATCTGTTGTGAATAAAATATTGTCAAGAGTCAATGTGGACTCTTAAATATTTGCTTGTATATATATTGTATTTGTTTGTTTGATATGCCACAAACTATGTAAGTTTAATGAAAATAAACTTTTGAATTGAATTGAATTGAATTGATATAAATATAGCATATTGTCAGCTATATCGACACTTTACCGATCACATGGTCAAAAGTTATGGCGGCTAATAAAATATTCAAGATTATCATATGCAAATATAAATTTTGGTGGAAATACACCTTCTCTTGATAACTGTTAGGAATTTTCCACTTCATAACAACCGATAGTATTAATAAAGTCCCATAGTATCAAGAACAATCGTTTGGCTTGAACTGAGACTAAAAATCTGGGAACTTGGACAAATCCTTAAGTATCCACACCCCTATCGCTAAATCATTTTTAGGGTAAAAATGTAGGGATAATACATGGTTTTATATCATAGGTTACAATGCATTTACATGTTAAGTATTATATATGAGTTAAAAAAATAAATTAAAAAAAATCCCGACCTACCGACCCTATTTTTTTCAGAGGGTTGACCGGAACCACACCTATTTTTTTATTTGGCCTTAAAAAAAAATTAGCAACTTATGTTTGGACAGAATTGTTGAAGACCGTACGGTGACCCTTAGATGCTTTGTTTTGGGTCGTTGTAACCTGGAGATGGGATGTTTTATGATTGACATTTATCCCATTTCCTTTCTTTTTTATGTCAATCTCTAATTGGTCATTACATAATTTTCTCATGTTATTTCTAGATGAAGTCTGACTGGATGTAGATGAATTTGTCATATTTACTGTTGACGGCAAATTGTTTTTGCATTTTAATCACAAGAAGTCTTGAAGTTGATCTACGAGTTTATTTCAGAACTCTCATTCAAGATCACCTCTAATGAATAGATCACAAATACAAAAATGTTAGGAATAAGGTGATGGTACATTTGAAGATACTTTATTTCATTGAGGACTTTGCTTTCAAAATTATGTTTGATTAGTACCAGGACCAAGCATCATTGCTTCCATTACTTAAAATAGCTCTATGGGGATATTGGGTTTTTTTTTGGCAAATAACTCAACAAAGATTAAAGATATAAAAAAATATTACATAGACATGTGATGTCTTGGTCCAAATTCCACAATATCGATATCACTTGAAAATATTAGGTATCATACTTATATTTTGATGATAAGGTCCACTTTCCATGCCTTATGGAATTTTAATCGTATCTAGGGATGGCAACAAGTACTCTCATACTCCAGTACTCGTTTAGAAGGTGAGTACTCAAGTGCAATTTTTGTACTTGAGTACTCGGCCTATTTTAAAATTCAATTTCATGAATTTCATGGATATTTTTTAAATTTAGTTATTTATTTTAAAAATCCTCTCAATATTTTTCCTCTCTTATACACTATGTATGTTCATTTTTAGCTCACCTAGCCTAAAAGGCCATGTGAGCTTTTGCCATCACTATGCGTCCGTCGTCTGTCTGTCTGTCTGTCCGTCGACAATTTCGAAAATCTTCTCCTCTGAAACCACTGGGCCAAATGTAACCAAACTTGACTTGAATCATCACCAGGGTATGGCTTCTCAAAATTATGTTCGAATAGTTGGCTGGTCAAACAACATGGCCGCCATTGCTAAAAATAGAACATAGGGGTAAATTGCAGTTTTCGGCTAATAACCCAAAAACCATTACAGATATCTAAAATCTGACATGGGGGGGGGTGTAAAAATGATCAGCATGATGAGATCTACCCACTGTGCAATTTTGAAGAAAATCTGAAGCCCATCTTGGAGTTATAGCCCTTTTTCCGTTAAATTTTCAAAATTTTTGCATTTTTTATTTTTTTTATTTCAAAAAGTGTAACAGATAGAGGTCAAGTGTAAATTGCAAAAATGTTCAGCATATCAGGATCTACCCACCCTGAAATTTTGAAGAAAATCCATAAACCCTTGTAGGAGTTATTGCCCTTTTTTCACCAAATTTTTAAAATTTTTGTATTTTTCTTCTTTTATTTCCAAAACTATGGAAGATGAAGGTTAAGTGTAAATGTTTGTCATGCTGTGGCAACTTCAAAACTGATGTTGAAAATTGTTCCTTGACCGCCATTCTTCAAAATGGCCGCCAAAAAAGGCGGGAAAATTCAACATTGTCCGATTTCAATGAAATTTTATTTCCAAATAGATATTGATGTTGCGACTTCAAAACCGGTGTTGAAAATTGTTCATTGACCGCCATCTTCAAAATGGCGACCAAAAAAGGCAGGAAAATTTAACATTGTCTGATTTCTATGACATTTGGTTTCCAAATTGGTCTTGATGTCGCAACTTCAAAACTGATGTTAAAAATTTTTCGTTGACTGCCGTTTTTAAAATGGGCGCCAAAAAAGGCGGGAAAATTCAACATTGTTCGATTTCAATGAAATTTGATTTCCAAGTAGATATTGATGTCGCGACTTCAAAACCAATGTTGAAAATTGTTTGTTGACTGCTATTTACAAAATGACGTCTCAGCTTCAAAATTGGTTTGAAAGTGGTCCTTAGCAAGAACGTTTTTTGTCAAAAAAGCCCAACAAAGAAATATAGTAAAACATGATCAGACTTTAAAAATAGTTCAAACTATTGGAGGTGTTTGAGCTATGAAAGTTTGAGAAACTAAAGATCAACTGTATAACTTACAATGTTACCTTGATTGTGGCAACTGAAAGCCAGGTGAGTGATACAGGCTCCTTGGAGCCTCTGGTTTATTGATTGCACCTTCTGGGCATTTGCCTGATATTTCTGTATTCCTACAATGTGTATAGCATTTATTCTCTTTTCGTTTTTTTTTAATTTGCTCTTTAAATCATTAATTTTAAAGCAAAGGAAGTTCCCAAAATTTAACCTTTAAAATTTAATCATCTCTTGATACTTATTGTAATATATTTAAAAAGCATTCTTCCAAACCTTTCGTAGTGAATTCAAAAGCATATTGTAAGAATTTTTAAACATGTCCATTAAGTTTTAGGACAGGTGAAACTGAAGAAAACTTTTATTTTGCAGGACAAGCAAAGTTGATTATTTTTTTAAAATCAGAAAGCCCCCTAATTAACATAATTAAAATTAGATCAGACCAAATTCCTACAGCATGTACAGTACAAGCCGTTTGTCAATTGTTTGCCAATTAGTGTTTGATTGTTTGATGTATACAATTATAGGTGATTTTCTTGAGTATACATTCAAATTGACAATGTTTTCTGAAGGAAAAAAAAAAAAAAAAACAAGCCAGAAAGGTTTCAATGAAAACCGAGAAGTCCTATGTTGCAGGTCCTCGTCCGACATTAAACGAGTGGTGGCTATATATATTATTAATTAGAAACACCCAAGTACTCGAGTACTCACGAGTATTTATACCAAGTACTCGAGTATTGAATTCCAGACATTTTGCCATCCCTAAAAGAGAATTATCCAACTACTGTAAAACAACACTGCTGCATTAAATTTGGATTTGGATGCAAAATGTGTACCCACATTAACCTGATTCAATCACAAGTTACCCTGAACCAAAGATGGCATTATTGATTGACGGAACCATATTGCTATATATATTTGTTAACTTTTGCTATGAGTCTTTTAACTATTGCCATAAATCTGTTGAAAATTTTGACATGATGTCAGTAAGTTTATTGAAATTTTATATTGCAGTGCAGTACATTAGAGTTATTCCTTGTTTGTAAGTCTTTGTTAAAATGGAGTGAAGATGTCAAGACATTGTCAAAACAACTTGACGGTAAACTATCTTCAGACATACTTACCAAAATACTCAGTGAAATACCAGAACTGTTGGAGGATGTTAAATCATTGTTAAACAATATACAGGAAAACAACGTTAGGTATGTTATAGTAAAACAGTCATAATTATCAAAATTAAATACTCAATGAATTACCAAACTATCAGAGGATGTTAAATCATTGTTACAGGAAAACAATGTTAAGTATGTTATAGTAAAACAGCCATAATTATCAAAGCAAGAAGTAAAAATACCATATTAAATCATTGTTAAATAACATGAAGGGAAACAATGTCAGTTATATATTGTAAATAACAGTTATTATTATGGAATTAATTGATGTTCCAGCCTAGCGAATTGCAAATCAATCACAAAATTATATGCAGTCTACATAAAAGTCTGTAGAACTTTATTACAAAATTTTCAGTGAAAAAAAACCAATATAACCTGATAACATATTAAATCTTGATGACTTATTTTTCTAAAACATGTATAATTACTGTTGATTGAAACTTCATTTTCATCAGTTCACAATTTATTCAATTCTTCCAATATCACAAAGCAAGGTCATTTTTTTTAGTAATGTTTCAAGATTTCATACTACATATCAACATTCTCACAATGTTTAGCATTCAGGAAACCAATGTTTTGATGCTATAGTAAAACAGCTGTACTCACAGAAATACTCGGTGAAATACCAGAACTAGTGAATGATGTTAAATGGATGAATTAAATGTTAAAGGATGTTTTTTTTTGTATGCGTTAGATCATGGAAAAAAGCACCCAATACTAGAATTGATTTATGTTTACTACAGGGGTATACAAAAAATGAATAATAAAGTTGAAGTTGGAAAGTTCATAATATTCTAACAGATTTTGTATACAAAATTACCCAAGTTGTATAAACAGTTAATTTTGTTATGGTGCATAGTAATTTCTCATCAGCAGCATTAAAATCAAATGATATGGAAAGCCATAATCCATAAATAAGTACTCATTCCAAGAATTATCAAAATAGGAGGCCAAATCAAGTTCCAAGGACATCCATCAACTGTAATTCACAAAATGAAGCCTCAGTGATTTAAGTGGGTAAAATTCTTATAAAAACAGTTAATTTCTATTATAGCACACAGTAAAATTTCCATGGCAGACAAGTTTGTCTATTTATAGACACTTCCTCACTGTGTTGAAGACCGTACGGTGACCCCTAGATGCTTTGTTTTGGGTCGTTTTAACCTGGATATGGGATGTTGTCTCCTTGACATTAACCCCATTTCCTTTCTTTTTCATACTTGAATGGGGAATATTCTTACAAATATCAATGGCATTGATGCAGTGGTTTAAAAATACAAAATATGGTCTGTAAGTCTCGTCATGTGACTCACGAGAATCAACGTTAAACAGACAATTGGAAAACGTTTCCTGCCAAAAAATGGCGTCAGAGGATTGTGACGTTCAAATTTTTGTTTGAAACGTCATATATCTCTGTTTAAAATGTAACTTATGGGTACAATTTTTGATCCCGGAAGTTCCAAAATTGTACAAGACTTACAGGCCCCACACAGAAGTCACTAAAACATCCCAACTTTACAAACTTCTTATACATGATTTATATTTTATGTGCAGGGATAAAGACAGAACAAATTTATTTTCTGATGAAAGTCTATTTCCAAATGTTCAACAGAGGAAAAAGGAGATAAAAGATATTGAGAAGGAAATGTATGATCACAGAAGGACAGTTAGACTAACACTCAAACAACCAGCATTAGATTATGTCACTGTGTTAGGAACGGAGGTAATATTATAATAAAAGTACTGAAAATTTTTTATGTAATATAGCCTGTAAGTATTGTTTGATTCTAAAACCTCTTGGTACATAAAATTCACATTATTATTTACCTAAAAATGTGATGATAACATTGGCAAACAAAGAACTCTGATGAAGGAAGATGGATTTAAAAAAGAATTAGGTTTGATAATTTGAAAAACAGTTATTCTTTAATTGAAACAAATTTGATAGAAGATGTTTTCTCTTTGTTTCATGTAAGAATTGTATCCACTCCTCCCTCCCTCCCCAAAAAAAAACAAACAAAAAAAACAAAAAACAAAAAAAAACATCAAAACAACAAAACAAAACAAAAAAACACAAGACAAAAGTCTTCCTGTTTTCCTGCATTTTTTGGTATGTTGATGGGATTCATACAATACATGCAAGTGTGCTCTATGGTATCTGTCTGTGACCTCAATTTCATGGTGAAGTAAGCATGTTAGTTATTTGGTATCTTATTAATGGTAGGTCAAAGATAGTTTGTATGTGGGTTGGTCTTGGTTATTGCATGACAGTCTACTACATAGTTTTGGTCATTTACCTCAATTTCATATTCTATTGATCATGTATGGCTTCTCAGTATTTATTAGTGGTAGGTCAATGATATTTGGTATATGTGTTGGTCTTTTCAGTACATGATTCTGCTACATGGCAGCAAAAAAGGATGGGCGAGACATCTTTTAGGGTCCACACTTGAAAAGTTACTTTATAACAGTATGCATAGTAGTAGCTCTTACAGCAACAATTGTTTACAGATTTGGATTAATATTTATTAGAATATACCGAGTCTAATCTAAGTTCAAATACAAGTAAATATGCTATTATTATTATAAGTTTATTGCTTCTTTGAATGTTAATATTAGCCTCGTCACAGGCCATTCTTTTCACAAGTATATTTTGTATAAACAATTGGCATTTCAGTATTTAGTGGAAGTGAAGAACAATATTTTGCATGTAGTACCATCAGACTGGATGAAGATTAGTAGGTAGGTTTTACATATAGTATCATCACAAGAGTCAAGATATGAAGTATTTAGAAACAACAGGCAATAGACCATATCCGAGCTGTGGTATCAGGATTTACCTGACCACTTTTTAACACGTCACAATATAGAATACATCACGTCACAAAGCCTACAACGTCATTAAACTGGTCACATGGGGCCGATATGTTTGTGACGTAGGGCGGACAAACAACAACTGGTAAATCTAAATACCAGAACTCGGATATGGCCTATTCCCTTTCCACTATGCTCTTTTTTAAAATAAGTCAGATACAGACAGAAAACAAACAATTAGCAGATCTCTGCACACCTGAAGAAGTTTTCTCTTACCTTACATCATTGGTTGGTATACCAAAGCTCAAACTTTAACTCAAGTTTCTTATCAGATGTTACTTTATTTTTGTCAGGAACCTCATGACTATATACATTTGTATCTAGGACATTTCTACCAACAAAATATCATTCCTATCCCTGCACTATTATTTCAGACCTTGGCTATAGCAAAAGCTTAAATCTGAGTCAGTCATGCATGACATGTAGGTAAAAAACAACAGCAGTAGAATACCGAAGGAACAAAGCAGTGGAATTTACAAAAATCTAAGTCCAAAGACATGATGTCTAGTGCTGCTGATGAGGAATTAATTTCCGAAATGGCCATACAGCTCATTAAAATTATTGCAGTTGGAGTTAACATATGTTTTATGATGTCATGTTCATTTGCTCCATATCCTTTTGTAAAATATGGCGAAAACAAAAACACAACAAACAATGACATTAGAGACAGAAAACAATGACGTTTATAGACAGATACAAAGCACAGAAATAATAAACAAAGGCACTCACAGTGTGAACTCCAGTGAAACTGAGAGTGACATCAGGTGCTCAAAGTTACCCAATTCTTATAAATAACCTCTTTTCTATCTAAGGTGAATCTACCAACAAAATATCATTTCACTACCTGCTCTACTATCTAATATCTGAATTTTAACAAGAACTTTAACCTTAGTCAGTAATGCAAGAAATTTAGGTCAAAATTCTAATACCAATGTCATATACTATCCAAAATGCATCAATGGACAAAAGCTCAATCATCTAAGACTTCAAAATATACTTGAATTTTTTTGACGGAGGAACAAAAAAATGGACAAAGCCCCTCACCCTGTTTGGCGAGGGGATAAAATGTAAATAAAGCTAAGGATCAAATGTTTCTAATGAAGCTAAGTGGAAGTTTTCTCAAGTAAATATGGCTTTGTCTCAGAGAAACCTGGTTATTCACTCCTCTCAAAATTGAATTCTCTATATAGAGGTAGAAGTGTGTACAATTTATATATTATGTAAAGAATTTCTAAGCTTATTATTTTTGCACTTTAAGGGGGTAGACATTGGGAAGCCTAATTTTTTCAATATTTTCAGTATTAAAACAACACATGTTCATGTGGACTTTAAGCAATTTTCAACAATTTTTACCATCCCGTTTTATGTTAAGTGGTCATCAAAGATACCTTTTTTCCTCATATCACTTGGTCTGTTCAGTACTTGATTGTGGTGTATAAAATTGGCTCTAATTAAATTTGTATTTGATTTGAAATTATTTCAAATGCAAAATTCTGTAGTTTAGACATGTGTTGAAGTAAGCATGCATTCTGATTGTAAATTAAATAGTTTGAACTGAAATACATGGGTGTTCTGAACAGTAAAGGCAGAAATTTTTACTCTATTTTGATTACTTTTAAACACTTCTTGTAAAAATTTCTGTCGTTTAATTTTAACCAAAAACTGAGAATAGAAAGAAAACTAGTATATGTAAGATATATTAAAATTTTAGAAAATTCTACTGTCCCATTTTTTCTTAAAATAAAGTAGGTAAAAATCAATAAAATTGCTGAATCTGTGCCACAAATTACCTCCCTTCGAAAAAAATCTGACTTTTATAAATTTTCATTATCTTTGGACAGCATTGCAAAAATGTAGAGCAAAATGCACTCATTTTAAATAACGGGATGTTGGGTATTTGATTTCATGACAAAACAAATATTTATATGCTGTGTGGAAATTTTTTTTTACAATTTTCAAATTTTGATCATTATAATGATTCTATTTGTTTGTGTAAGTAATAAAAAGGTGAAAAACAGAGTTATCTCCTCCTACCCCCAGGTCAACCCCCTTGGTCGATTTCGATTTGGTTAACCCTTACTACGCTTAAAAAAATTACATGACCCACTGTTTTCGAATGTTTGCAAATTTATGCAAATGATACAAATAGGTGAGCACAGGGTGGGGCGAGATGGGTGGAAGGATAGCCTGGTTAAAATATTGACCATTTTTTGTTCTAGTTATTGACCTGGAGATTGCATGACATATATAGGCATAGTTTGTTCTGTTCTTTGTAAAGAGAGTCAACATATCTCTGCACATTAACCTATTTCTTTTGTTCCTTGGTAGGTTATGGTCTTGCATATGGCTAGGTATGGAATGTCATTCCATTCCAAAATGACGATTTTTAGCTTTGAGTGGCCACAGTACCAGAAGTACAATTCACAGAGCTGTAATCCTTTTAAAAATTAAGAGAAGACACTTTATTATCATGTGTTCATCAATATTTTCTCAGAAGGGTTTGTAGTTCTCGTTTTAAATGTGACAGTAAGCCTACACCACCAAAAATGACATTTTTAGTTCCCTTCCTTCCCAGTGTCTATTTTTTTTTAAAGCAAACAGGGTACTAAAATCCTTCAACGTAATTATAAATTTGAAGACAGTCTCAAGCAACATATAATCCATCTAGCGTAGTAAGGGTTAACTTGGGTTACTCTAGTTACTCGAGTTCCAATCGAACGGTGCGAGTTACTCTGCAACGTCAAAAATTTGACCTTTTGACCCTACTCGAGTTCAACCTAGACCAGGGGCAGGTTTAATCAAGTAGAGTAAATAGTCAAGATGGCAGAGAAAAAGTGGTTACAAAATAATTAAAATGACTTTTTCCATATTTCGACTTATTGCATTATAGCCAGGATTGATAATGCTTCTGATTTTGTAAAACTGATGACAAATTTGAACAGGAAACAAGAAATACGTGTTTCGTCTGATATTTGAATCAAAGTGGTACTTTTCGGATTTTGCTATACATGACTATGACGAAAATACATGGTACAAGTAAATTTTGCGTCAATAAATGTAACGTTTGATCAAATATAGGATATAAGAAAGGCTGGACTTTGGTACTGGTAAGTGAACAGAGGTCTCTAATGATAATGTATTTATTCTTATTCTTTACGATAACAGAATGACAAAGCAATTGATTTTTAAATTGGCTAAACCCTAATCTTGCCAAGATATTAAGTTTTCTCAATAAATATTTAAATTGGGACAAAACACCCTTGACAACTCGCTCAATACTGAAATTGATATTCTTCCCATTTTGAGGATCACCACTTGGATAACTATTCCACAAAAATATTCTGTCCAAAATACATAAATTAATACCAATGGGTACTAAGATCCGCAACCAAAATACTGAAGTGAAATATCATGTTCAAACGGCAAAAGTCCTTTGAGCAGAAGCAAAAAAACCAGGGAGATATACTCTTATCTTTCTCACTACATAGGAGTGGGGGTATACTGGTTTACCTCCGTTCGTCTGTTTGTCCGTCCGTAACAGCACTTTTCTCAGCAACTACTTTACAGAATGAATTCATATTTTGTCAAAAGCTTCCTCATGATGGTCCAATGTGTATATGTATATTTTAAGGTTACCACATTAAGTACTTCCTGTTTGCCGAGACTTCATTGTTTTTTGATTGTTGTATAGCATATGGAATTTTTCGTCACAATTTTTTCCGAAACTATAAGTGGGATTCAATTGTTGTTTTGCTCAGAGCTTCCTTATGGTCCAGTCTATCGTGTATTCCAATTTTAAAGCTATGGCATAAGCACTTCCTGTTTGCCGAGACGTCATTATTTTTCATTATGTACAATATATGGAATTTTTTGTCACAATTTGTTCTGAAACTGTAAGTTGGATTCAATTCTTCTTTTGCGCAGAGCTTCCTTATGGTCCAATCTATCATGCATTCCATTTTAAAGTTAAGTCATAAGCACTTCCTGTTTGCCAAGACGTCATTGTTTTTCATTGTTGTACAATATATGGAATTTTTCGTCACAATTTTTTCTTAAACTGTAAGTAGGATTCAATTATTGTTTCGCACAGAGATTCTTTATGGTCAAATCTATTGTGTATTCTGATTTCAAGGTAATGCCATTAGCACTTCCTGTTTGCCGAGACATCATTGTTTTTCAATATGTAGAATATATGGAATTTTTCGTCACAATTTTTTCCGAAACTATAAGTGGGATTCAATTGTTGTTTTGCTCAGAGCTTCCTTATGGTCCAGTCTATCGTGTATTTCGATTTCAGGGTAATGCCATAAGCATTTCCTGTTTGCCGAGACATCATTATTTTCATTATGTACAATATATGAATTTTTCGTCACAATTCTTTCTGAAACTGTAAGTAGGATTCAATTGTTGTTTTGTACAGAGCTTCCTTATAGTCCAATCTATTGTGTATTCTGATTACAAGGTTAAGTCATAAGCACTTCCTGTTTGCCGAGACATTATTGTTTTTCATTGTTGTACAATATATGGAATTTTTCGTCACAATTTTTTCTGAAACTGTAAGTTGAATTCAATTGTTGTTTTGTACAGAGCTTCCTAATGGTCCAATCTATCGTCTATTAAGATTTCAAAGTAATGCCGTAAACACTTCCTGTTTGCCAAGACGTCATTGTTTTTCATTGTTGTGCAGTATATGAAATTTTTTGTCACAATTTTTTCTGAAACTGTATGTAGGATTCAATTGTTGTTTTGCACAGAACAACACTATTGTACAATATATGGAATTTTTGTCACAGCTTCTTTTGAAAATGTAAAGCAGATTCAATTGTTGTGTTGACAGTTATCGTTGAACATGTTGATTACTAGGATTATATCATTGTGTTTATACTTGTATCGTGTCCACACTTGTACTGTGTCCACAACTGTATTGTGTCCCTATACAATTAAATTTAAACATGCCACATTGATTCAGGGCTCAGTGAGAGGGGGTAAATCAGGCTGCCATTCGGTGCCAGCTCTTGTTTTTCTAGGCATTAAGAATAACTACACCTATATCTATTTCATTTTTAATGAAATTGTATACAATATAGTGCTGTCCCTCCATTTTGATAGTTGAACTCAACTGTAGAGTTTCCATTCGATTTGGTTATCGTGTACGCATGCGTATTTCAATATAACGTTCGTGCGACTTTGTAAACGAGTTACTCAAGTTTTTCAAATCGAAGTCGACCCTTAATATCAATTATTTCAGCCATTCAATTTTTTGTTTCAATGAATTTATTTTAAAAAAAAATAGAGTTTTACATGTACTTATTTTGTTAATGGTGCCTTATATAATCGCAATCTATTTTATATTATATACTATATATAAACATATATTTACAGTACAAAGGCAGTCAGTCGCTTTCATCCACCATTTATTCAAGCTACATATAAAAAACTAAACCAGTTGAGAGAACAGTTAAAGAAAGATTGTGATGATGCTTGGTTACAGTTCCTAAGGTAACTTGGTAATGGTTAAAATATCATTTTCCAAAATCTAGGAGTAATAGATTTAAGCATAGAAAATTATTGAAGGACAAATTATTGATCAAAAATTGGGTTATGAAAGTATAGCCCTTTGCAACAACTGTTGTTATTTTTATACAACCACAGTATTTCACAGTTGTTTTTGGTGCCTGCATCAGCATCTGTAGATAGCATAACTTTGAATCAGATCATTTTTAAATTTTAGTATGATGGTTCTTGGCACATGCTCAAGTCTGGGTTATAATTTTGGGTTCTGGTGCAGCCCGTTTGACATATTTTCCCTCCTGTGGATAGCATAACTTTGATTTTAGTCATGGATTATTTTCAAGTTTTAGTATGATGTGTCGTGGCACATGCCATAACCCAGGTTTAAATTTTAGATTTCTGGCCCCGCCCACTTCAGAAAAATGAGCGTGGGATAAAATCTGGTGTTTTCACATATATGCCATTAGAATCTTTAATATTTATCCTATTTTGAAGGGGTTCTATAGTGTGCTTTTGACGAAATTTTCAATCAGTGTTATGTCTACAGATTTCATGTAGCATGTAACGTTAATGAGACAAATGGGGCCCGAAAGGTGTCAAACTCAAAAAATTTATTTTTGTTATTTTAGTCCAATTTTGATGCAGTTTTATAGTTCACCTGGCTATGCCAGGCTAAGCTTTGGCCATCATTTTGCATCCATCTTCCTTCTATTGTTAACTTTTCCTTTAAAGAACTTCTTCAAAGCCACTGAACACATATGTATCAAAATTGGCATGAATGATGCTTATGAGGTGCTGACCAAGTGCTGTTACTGTGGTGCAAATCCGTTATCCAACATGGCTACCAGGGCAGAAAATAATTATAACATTGCACCCCATGGGAAGATGCATACAAAGAACTTCTTGAGCACCACTGAATGGATTTGAAACAAACTTTGCATGAATGATGCTTATGAGATGCTAACAAAGTGTTGTTACTTTGGTGCTGATCCATCATCCAACATGGCTGCCAGCTAGGATCTTAATTTTAACATTGTACCCTTTATAGGAAAAATGCAAACAAAGGACTTTTTTTGAAAACCACTGAATGGATTTGAACAAAATTTTGCATGAATGATGTGTACAAGGTGTTGACCAAGTGTTGTTATTTTGGTGCCGATCTGTCATCCAACATGGCACTGGTAGGAAACTTAACTTTAACATTGGACCCTATGGGAAAATGAGTACAAAGAACTTCTTCTAGAGAAATGCTGAATGGATTTAAATCAAACATGACATTAATGCTGCCTGTCAGGTGCTGACCAAATGTTGTTACTTTGGTGCCTATCTGTCATCCAACATGGTCACCAGCTGTGTACTTAATTTAACATTGTACCCTATTTGAAATGCATACTAAGATCTTCTTCTAGAAAACTGCTTAATAGATTTAAACCAAACTTAGCATAAATGATACTTATGAGAAGCTGACCAAGTGTTGTTACTTCAGTGCTGATCCATCATCCAACATGGCCACCAGTGATGAATTGGAACCTAAGAGGGAAATGCATACAAAGATCTACTAGAAAAGTACTGAATGGATTTAATCTTAACACTTCTTTTTGTACATTCTATGAATTAAAAACAGAAAAAGAGCAATACATGTTAATCAAGACATACACATAATTGCATGTATATAAATAAAGCTTTACAATATACATGTACATGCATAAAATTGGATATAATTATCTGATGATTATGACTACTTATTATAAAAAGCTTACAGACTGATATTAAAATTTTGATTACAGTTGGTTTGAAGATGAATATCAGAAGTACAGAAAGGCAGTTTTACATATAGCTACACTGGATTGTTTACTATCATTGGCATCTGTAGCTAAACTTCATGGATTTTGCAGGTTTGTTTCTTTTCCTAATAATATAATGAGTGTAAACAAGACAATCTTCAATTCCCCATAATAACTATATTTTTGGGCTTCCCATATTCATGTCGATTTTATTTCAGTTGCATCAAAGTATTGATTTAGGAGGGACTAGATAAGATTTAAACTGAAAACATACAAACAAAATGTTTTTGATAAAATCAGACTAAGAGAAATAAAATCTATCTTTTACAGGTCATTGATCATTATAGTTCTACTGTTTCTAGGGCTAAACATAACAGTTCTTGTTGAAGCTGGAACCTTTGATTGAAATACCCTTTCCTCCAGTCTGATAACTACCTTCTTTGAAGGATAGATTCTTTATATTTCATTTATGTTGTTGAAATCTTAGAACTGTTGTTGTTTGTCAAGACTAGCAGCTAAGGCTAGATTGATACAATTCAGTAATAGTATTAATCTAGCCCAAACTGCTAGTCTTGTGCATACCGTATAGCAGGTAATGTTCACAGTTGCCAAATTTTGCGATTTGTTCCCCATAGACGGGTATTAAATTTTAACGGTCATCAATATTTGCAAAGGGAAAATTGTGTAAGGGAAAGACATGTATGAAGATATACGGACTTTATTTTTACGAGCTTTCATTTTCGCACTTCAGAAAACCTTGCGCATGAAGCAAAAATTAGAACCTCACAAAAAATACTCTGCTTCATTGGCTTTATCATTCTATTACACTGGTTTCCACTTAGACCCTCTTGAAATAGGTGAATTATAAAAAGGTTGTATCTACACTTTTTTCTACAGATGGCTTAAAAGGTCGTATCTACATATACTATTCAACTAAAATATTTTCCCACCAATTGCAATTTTGGAGATATAAGGTCGTGACTGGCAGATACGACAAAATATTTTTCCTTTTTAACTGAAAAATGTGAAATTATTACAGTAAGGACCTTATAATACTACAGTGATGCTATATTTCAGTTGTCATTAAAGTAATATGTTCTTTCATGAGATCCAAAATAATATCTGGATATTTTTCACCAGTGAAAGAAATTTTGTCTCAAATTTAGTGCATTAAAAAGAGAGAAGGTCAATCTTAAAGAAAAAGACAATTAGATTTGACATGGAATTTAGTTATGATGACAATTGGGTTAAAAATATGTTGATGAATTTATGTTATTTGTATTGTCTAAGTTTGATAATACTAATTGAATTTCAGGCCAAAAATTAACACAGATGAAGTATGTATACAAATTGAACAAGGACGACATCCTGTCATACAACAGATACTCAGTCAACAATATGTACCTAATGACACACAGTTATCTGTATGTATATACATGTAAACATAGTCAACAATATGTACCTAAAGACACACAGTTATCTGTATGTATATACATGTAAACATAGTCAACAATATTTACCTAATGACACACAGTTATCTGTATGTATATACATGTAACCATAGTCAACAATATGTACCTAATGACACACAGTTATCTGTATGTATTTACAGTGAAACACTTCTTGAGTCTCTCAGTCCCATTTTGCCATCAGAAAGTGGTCTTTCAAAACAGTTGGTCTTTCAAAAGAGCATTATTTCATAATAATTTTACACAGAGAAGACAAACTGTGGTGGTCTTCCAAAAGAGGTCGGTCTCTCATAGCAGAGGCCTCTCAAGACAGGTTTCACTGTACCATATTTGCCAAAAGTTTAGACTTTTTTACTTTAAAATTACCATTTTACCATTATGAATCCCTTCTAATTAAACCTAAAGTCCACACAGACTTTAAGTTCAGCAAATACTGTACATGTTAAAACAGTAATTATGAAGATGAATTGATCAATATATGATTGTACTACATGTATATGTATTTGTTTTTGCCATTCATAAATTGTGATTTCATCTTTAATAAATTTACCCTATACCTAAATTTTGCATACAGAATGCACAAAAGGTATTTCAAAGGATTTAAATACAAGTTTTACATTAGAAAAGAAGCATAAACCATATAACAAAATATTTACCATTGAGGTTAATTTTGTCCAGATTAAAAAAAAAAAACAACACTCAAATTGATTTAATCTATTAATTGTTCCCAGTTGTAACTTCAATAGAATTTCTGCAGCTTGAACACCACTAAAAACAGTTCGAGCAAAAGGAATGTTTTAGATATTGAGGTCAAACTATGATTATATTTTTAATAAAGGAAACACAAAAAGAGTTAGACATCCACGATGTTTGTGCTATTGTAGTTTTAGCCATCAAAGTTCAACTGTATAAAGTAGATCTAACAGTAATATATGTTTGGTACACTTTAATGAATACTTTGACTTTTTAATATATAATACTGTGGTTCAAAGGTCATCAAACAGAAAGTGAAATGAAGTGCCTTTAGCTTTACCCTGCAGGTATTGTAAGTAACAACTAGATGATTGCATTTTAGTATGACTTTCGACAATTTATGTTTCATTGTAAATGACGATAGCAACTTGGGATAGCTGGACTTGGTACTGGCACTAGTAAAAGCCAACGATAAGAGTTAAACTGTTTATGGGTACCCAAAACTCCGCTTTCTCTATTCCATTTCCCTTTAGTATAATAAACATACATTTTTTCCTTGTTTCAGACAAATGGATGCAAGGTCATGATAATTACAGGTCCCAATATGGGAGGAAAAAGCTCATATATAAAACAAGTAGCACTAATGTCTATCCTGACACAGATTGGATCTTACATTCCTGCTGAATCAGCAGAAATGGGAATCATTGATGCTATATATACTAGGTAATGTACACAGTGTAAATTTTATAAAAAACAAAAAGAAACAACAAGTTCATAAATAGACCAAACATCAAGGATCCTAATCACTAAATGGACCAAAACCAAAGAGACTAAACACCAATAAGTCCAAAACACTAATGAGACCAAAAACCAAAGGGATTAAAAATAAAGGAGTCCAAACTAAAGCTACTAAATAGCAAAAATACCAAACATGAAATAGTCAAGTCACCAAGGGGGCCAAAACCTTAGAAGACCAGAAACCATATGTACTGAAAACCAGGGTTAAAAAACACCAAAAAGTTGAAATACTAAAGTGAACAAATACCAGAGCCTAAGGCTATGTCAAAAAAAATTGTTTCTTAAGCCCTGCCTGCATCTGCAGAAAGGCGGCCACATCAAAACTTTTTTTCAAATTTCAATCAATTTTTTGGGTTTTTTTTGCAATTATAGCTTTAAGCTCAAAACCATAAGTGTTTGTTTTGATATCTTAGTTATTAAACTCAGATGTATCCAAAAAGTGTCACAAAAAACTAAAATCTAAATTAGATTTCAGTGACATCCAGAAACAAAAATAAAAAATGAAAAATAAAAATGGCCCGCCTGCATTTTATAATACCCCCTGCTTTGCGGGAGGTATATAGTGTTCATGGTGTCTTTCTGTCCGTCCGTCTGTTTGTCCTTCCATCCATCCTTCCGTCCTTCCTTCCGTCCTTCAATCTGTCTGTCTTTTTGTACCCAACAGCTGGTATCCATTACTCCTCTTAAACCATTGATCGGAATTTGATGAAACTTATGCAGGAGCTTGATTACATATTGTAGATGTGCACTGCGCTTTTTGTTTCACAATAATTCCTTTTTTAGCTCACCTTGCTTAAAAGGCCATGTGAGCTTTTGCCATCACTTGGCGTCTGCCGTCCATCTGTCTGTAAACTTTTCATATTTTAACTATCTCCTCTGAAACCAATTGACCAATTTGAACCAAACTTTACTGGAATAATGTTTGTAAGGTCCTTTAGTAAGATTGCTTAAATTTTTCAGTTCGGCCAAAAAACATGGCTGCCAGGGCCAAACATACATGTAGTTTAACATTGGACCCTAAGGGAAAACACACATTTTAACTATCTCCTCTGAAACCACCGGACCAATTTGAACCAAACTTTACAGGAATAATGTTTATAAGGTCCTTTACTAAGATTGCTTAAATTTTTCAGATCGGCCAAAAATGTGCAGTTGTATAGAAATATGTCAATATTTTCAGAATGTCTAGTGACTTTCTGTAAGATTATTTTATTTTTAATCGGGTTTTCGATCGGAAAAATCCGGTTATTAGAATGGTGAAAATGGCTGGCGGGCGGAGGGCGGGCAGGCGGATGCCAAATGGGTACATCATTTGTCCGGAGCAAATCTATTACAGTATTTGAGACAGGAAGTTTTTATTTTGCAGATCAATTGTAAATATATTAAAGGTATGCATAGCTTTTTATCCCCCCCGCTTAGCGAAAGCGGGGGGATTATGTAATGCAGTCCGTCCGTATGTACGTACGTACGTACGTACGTACCTACGTACATACGTGGGTTTGTAATGCTCCCCGATAGCTCTAGAACTATAAGAGATACAAATTTGAAACTCGGCACCATACTAGAGTATGATCAGAAGTAGCGCATTGTGGATTCGGAATTTAGGTCAAACGCCCTAGGGGCAAATTATGGGCGAAAACGAATTTTCGCAATATCCAATAATTGAAGAAATTTCCAAGGCCATTTGGGCTAGAAAGTTGAAACTTGGATATGGACTCACATATTATGTAGCAACTTCACAGAAGGTGTCGGAACTTTGGTATGACCCATCAGGGCATGGCCTCTAGAGGGTCCAAAAAACGAAAAAATCGATTCCAATGGAACTCCTCTTACACCTTAAATCGCAGAAACCTTGTAATAAGGGTATAAGTAAAACTATAAAAGTTGTCTGATGCGTTCGGAATTTTGAAATTTGCCCTCAGGGCGGAAAAATGAGCGAAAATGTATTTCGAGATATCCAGTAATAAGCGAAATCTTCTGATGTATACATGTTTGGAAGCTGAAACTTTGTATGCAAGTTCGATTACAGTCAAACCTGCCTTAACGACCCACTGTATTAAACGACTTCCTGTCTTATCCGACAATTTGAAGTCCTCCCAATGATATTTGCTATATATTTTAACTGTATTCAGCGACCACTCGAGTTACGCGACTAACGACCGTCATTTTGTTCCCAAAATAGCCCCTGCACACTGTTTTCAACGACTTTGTTGACAAACAATGAATTATCAACATGTTTACAAGCAGATTAAAAGGAGCCGCTAATCCGGAAGTAGAACCGCTAAAGGGAGATAACAGCATAAGGGAGCTAATCCAAATTGATTATCTGCTCATATTTTGCCTTCTCAGCTTGCAGTCAATTAAAGTATTTTGTTTTAACAATGTTAATTAACATGAACTAAGGTTACCTGTCAATCAATTAGTTGAATAAACAAAGGAATCCTTTATAATGTAATAGGAATAATTAAATAAAGTAATCAATTAGTGGAATGAAGAAAGAAATCTTTTATAATTAATAGGTGTCATGAAATAAAAAAAAATGTTTTTACTTAAAATAAAAAAAAAAATATCATATAAAGTTAACAAACATCTGATCTAGAAGTAACATGCTATTTTATATATTGGCAAACACATAACTGGAAAAATAGCAATGAAAAACAAATTGGCTCTGCAAAATTTTTTCTTTATATTAACTAAAATTGTTACCTTTCTTGAAATAAAAAAATGTATTTAAGTGCAAATTGTGATTGCTTTTTTTATTTATTTAAAACTACTGATTCTGTTAATAACAAAAATATGAAAAATTATGTTTGGTTACTGATTTAATAAATCCCCTTTATACATATTATAGGGAAAACATAATACAGCTATGATATGGACACTATTTCGCCACTAATGCCAACAGACAAATTAGTGTTGATCAGAATCTCAACCCTGTATTAAGTGACCACCTGTCTTATGTGACCTTCTTTTGTGGTTCCCTTGGAAAGTCACATAAGACAGGTTTGACTGTATATGCATCTCATTTACTGATGATAGCGGACTTTTGGTATGACCCCTGGGGGCATGCCCTTAAGGGGCCAAAAAATATTAATCAATTAGTACTCATCAGAACGACTGGAACTCTATGTATAATTTTGATTTTGTGGTTTATATTTTCATGAGGAATTATTGGAATTGCTCTTTGAATACGTTCTAAGCTTTTGGAATTTAGACCCCGGTGCCAAATTTGGTAAATTTGAAAATGTCAAAGACTAATAATTTTTGAAATTTCAACATGAAGTTTTTTAATTAAGCAATATTTTAATGTTATCAGCTAGTATGAACACTAGGATTCCAAAAATATGACTCTAATTTTGGTAAATTTCCTGAAACTCTCAAAGACCAATTAATTTTTGGAATTTTACCTAGCAACCATATCTTTTTCGATGCCTTTTAGTTTTAATTATCATTTTCAATGGTCAGATTGCAAAAAACCTTGATTCTAATTTTGGTAAAGTTCCTGAAACTCTCAAAGACCCATTATTTTTT
>MJUU01002504.1:50392-62845 GCA_002080025.1 Modiolus philippinarum | reverse complement strand
TAAACTTATAGTTAGAAATTTACATGTATTGGATTTTATTCGTATATTTATTTCGCAGATAAAGAAAAGGAAGGTTTGGAATCCCTTGAACTCGTTGAACCATACAGCTGGCTTTTGATAGTGTAGGTACCAAGTGGAGCTGTCCTGGGTTCCTATCATTGCTTACGTTTGTTTTTTGTCTTTCATTTGTGTTTTTCCTGTGAAATTCCCAGGCAGATAGTGGCATGTGCTTTAAATTTTACAGTCATTGTAGATGTTTACTGTTCCCTTTTTTATTTTAAGTAACTGACTGGGTCAGCCTTTTCTTGCTGTTAAGTGGTGAACAATAATTATATCGTAGATAATTAAATACCATAATGACAACAACACTTTAGTAAACTGCAGGAACTTTAATTGTCGACATGTTTCGCCCTAAACGGGCGTCATCAGGACAAGGTACAATGTGAAAATGCTTGCCTGAAGTACAGCTTGATGGTATCAAAATTTAAACGTCATAATACAAGAAAATAATGTTCTGTTGCCAGACTGAGTGTACAAAAATAGTGTTTCATCTAACGTCACAGTTCAACGATGGCAACGTTCTATTTATAGAAATTACCTGTGATCAAAATACATTTAACAAGATGTAAAATACGTTTCAGAAACAGTGAACAACTTACAAAAAAATGCTTTAGCAGTACTTTAAATTTGTAGTTTTTTCTCAAGTCTATCCAAGGTGGACATCCTTCCTCGTTCCTACCACTTCAGTTGGCTTCCCCCTGCTGGAGCCGGACAGCAGGGGTACTGCTCCCAACTCTGTCGGAATTTGGGGAAAGTACAATTGCCGCAATGCTGGAAACGTTTTTCGCCGGGTTGATGGGAATATTCAGATTCAAATGAACAGATAAGGTATTTGTTATTCAGCATGTGGGTGGTTCTTTGGATTTCTGTCATGGTTTTTTCACGGAAGATGATGGTTTCATTGACGTTGATTGTGTGTCCGTATTTTTCATTTTTCTGTCAGTGATGGTACGTGATTTTTTCAAATATTACTTGGAAATCGGCGGTACATGTCTTCGAAAACAAGTTCAATCATTAAAGTGTCCTTTGGTACTGAATGATGGTACAACTTCGCTGGTAACTCTGGAAATTTTCGTTTTCATCCGGCAGTTGTTTGTGGCTCTTATTAGAGCGCAGTGCATACCATCGGTATCCACTTCAGTAAGCTCTACCGAGAAGAGACATTAGTAGGTGTTGGTACAGTCTGTGGTAAATTATTTCTAATTTTAACCTGAACCCCTGCATCCTTGGATCAATCTCTACCGCACTGTGCTCTAATAAGAACCGACGCAGTTGGGAGCAGTACCCCTGCTGTCCGGCTCCAGCAGGGGGAAGCCAACTGAAGTGGTAGGAACGAGGAAGGATGTCCACCTTGGATAGACTTGAGAAAAAACTACAAATTTAAAGTACTGCTAAAACATTTTTTTGTAAGTTGTTCACTGTTTCTGAAACGTATTTTACATCTTGTTAAATGTATTTTGATCACAGGTAATTTCTATAAATAGAACTGTGACGTTAGATGAAACACTATTTTTGTACACTCAGTCTGGCAACAGAACATTATTTTCTTGTATTATGACGTTTAAATTTTGATACCATCAAGCTGTACTTCAGGCAAGCATTTTCACATTGTACCTTGTCCTGATGACGCCCGTTTAGGGCGAAACATGTCGACGAATAAAGTTCCTGCAGTTTACTAAAGTGTTGTTGTCATTATGGTATTTAATTATGTTTTAATTAAATGACAACCCTGCATACCATCGGTATCCACTTCAGTAAGCTCTACTGAGAAGAGACATTAGTAGGTGTTGGTTCATTCTGTGGTAAATTATATCGTAGATGTAATAGCAGATGAACAGAACAATGAAACTTGCATGAAGATTAAGTTGTCACTTTGCATACTTTGTAGTGCGGGTAGCTATTCCTCGCTATTATATATCTCTTATGATAATATCAATGTAGCATACAAATTTCTTGCGGCCTATTTAAGAGGTGCATGTAGTAATTTTTCGGAAAAGTCCTAATTCTTATTTTCGGAAAAGGGAACAAAAATTTTCAGGAAGGGGATAAAATATTTTCGGAAACGTCCGCCTTTTTTTCGGAAATGTCCTTCTCTGGATTAGTCGGCAGGTCAAACAACATGGTTGCCATTACTAAAAATAGAACATAGGGATTAAATGCAGTTTTTGACTAATAACTCAAAAACCGTTACAGATATAAAAAAAACTCAGAAGTAAAAATGATCATCATGATGAGATCTACCCACTCTGAAATTTTGAAGAAAATCTGAAAACCCGTCTCGGAGTTATAGCCCTTTTTCCATAAAATTTTCAAAATTTTTGCATTTTTTATTTCAAAAAGTGTAACAGATAGGTCAAGTGTAAAATGCAAAAATGTTTAGCATATCAAGACCTACCTTCCCTGAAATTTTGAAGAAATTCCTTAAACCGTTGTTGGAGTTATTGCCCTTTTTTCACCAAATCTTTAAAATTACGTTTTTTTCGTCTTTTATTTCCAAAACTATAGAAGATGAAGGTTGAGTGTAAAATGATGAAATGTTTGCCATGCTGTGCCGACTTCAAAAGTGGTGTTGAAAATAGTTTGTTTGCCGCCATTTTCAAAATGTCTGCCAGAAAAGGCGGGAAAATTCAACATTGTCCGATTTCAATGAAATTTGGTTTCCAAATAGATATTGATGTTGCGACTTCAAAACAGATGTTAAAAATTGTTTGTAGACCGCCATTTTCAAAATGGCTGCCAAAAAAGGCGGGAAAATTCCACATGGTCTGATTTCAATGAAATTTGATTTTCAAATAGGTATTGATGTTGCAACCTCAAAACTGATGTTAAAAATTGTTCGTTGACCACCATTTATAAAATGGCCACCAAAAAAGGCGGGAAAATTCAACATTGTCCAATTTCAGTGAAATTTGGTTTCCAAATAGGTATTGATGTAACTTCGAAACTGATTCCTTGACCGCCATTTTCAAAATGCAGGGATTTAGCTAGGATTTTGAGACCATAAGTCACTTTTGCGTATCAATTTTGCGGGGCAATGTGTGCTATGAAGATATTAATTTTATGATTTATAGCTTTTCTATATTTGGTTGTATCTATATAAGCACATCAATGTTCCAGACTTTTTTTGCTCTACATGAGCTTCCTATATGGTTCATAAAAAATTCCTTAGTAATTTGACTGAATTTTCATGTTATTTTGATATTGTTATGATATGATGTACCCCATTGATGATCTAGATACAGAATTTTGTTATATTCATTGCAAGTTCTACAGACTGTAATAATGCAACAGGAACCACAATTTCATTTCAACTTTGTATAACTTAGTTCAAATTTCTCTAAATTAGTTATTTTAAAAAAAATATTTTGCAAAAATATCAAACAAATAACGATTATAAACACCTTTTGAGCTTTAAAAGTGGTAAAATATTAATTTTCTGTTATATTGATTATAGCAAATATCAGCTTCGGTTCAATTCTGAAAAATAAATTCATGAACGGGAAATAACCCTACGTTCAAAAAACGTGATCTGTAAAAAAACAATCAATGTATTCAGAGGGGAAGTTTGAGTCCTGTTTATTATTAAAATTACACTGAAAGAAAAATTTTGATGTTCAAAGCATTAATGATTTTTAATTGCCATACAGGTAAGCAGGTTATCTCTGATTGACCGATAATTAGTGGAAACAGGCCATAAAACAAGGTGATTTGTTTATTCCAGAACTAATCCTTTAAGTAGCATTACAGGTGTAATTAAAGTGTCAGTTTGGACAATTAGATTACAGTGACAATGATTATAAACATACTCATTTAATATTTGGGGATTTTCAAAATTCCAAGTGACGAATTGCAGACTTAAAAAATTGGCCACTTCCAAAAAAGATTAAATATGGCGAAAGTGATGAGCTCTAGCTAAATCACTGAAATGATTGCCAAAAAAGGCAGGAAAATTCAACATTGTCCTATTTCAATGAAATTTGGTTTCCAATTAGATATGTTGCGACTTCAAAACTGATGTTGAAAATTGTCCGTTGACCGTCATTCACAAAATGACGTCTCAACTTCAAAACTGGTGTCGAAAGTGGTTCTTAGCAAGAACGCTTTTTGATTCAAAAAAGCCCACCAAAGAAAAATAGTAGAACATGATCAGACTTTAAATACAGTTCAAGATAATGGTGATGTTCGAGCTGCAAAAGTTTGA
The DNA here is from genome assembly GCA_002080025.1 of Modiolus philippinarum. Classification (NCBI taxonomy): domain Eukaryota; kingdom Metazoa; phylum Mollusca; class Bivalvia; order Mytilida; family Modiolidae; genus Modiolus; species Modiolus philippinarum. The sequence continues at coordinate 58,584 of MJUU01002504.1, read as the reverse complement.
GAGACTGAAGATCAACTGCATAACTTACAATGTTACCTTGATTGTGGCAACTGAAAGCCAGGTGAGCGATACAGGCTCCTGGGAGCCTCTGGTTTAGTGTTGTTTCTAATGAAAACTTTCACCACAAAATTCTTTGTTCTCACTAAATGGATTGATTTCAAATTTTGCATTTAGCTTCCTACTCTTACATACATGTGATAAGGTCAGGATGCCAATGCAGGAGATCTCCCTCCAAAAACCAGGAGATTGAGGGGTCAATGAGGGAGATTTTTTCAGGTTGATTTTAGTGGACAATTTTTACTCTTCAATGGTTCTAATAGTGTGTTATATGAGTACATAAAATGAAACAGATCAAACATGAACCATATTTTTATGATTTACTAGGGTTATTAGTCAACTGCTTATCAAATGCATTACCGGTTCTCAATGGAGAGATGTATAGTCTCAACCCTTCTCCTTCCCTTTGGCATTAATTAGCTAGCTCAGGGTTGAAATGAATATTATACATATTACATTTATTGTAACTATCCTAATTAGAGTAGCTTTGAAATGAAAACTATTGGGATTATTTTATATAAATGTTTCTAATATTATTTCATTGAGTATACTAATATTTTTAATTTTGCAAATATTTAAACAATATGTAGTAAAATCCAATAAAAATTCTTAAAAGTGATGTAACTTTTCATTTCTGAAGAATTGATAGATGATTTTAAGTAAAGGTAACACCGGAAAGTTTTTTTGGTCTATGTTTTACACACTATAAGGGGAAATAACTCTGGACATCAATTGCCTAATTGAACCATCCGAAGTTTTGACCTGGTTTATCCGTTTTACTTCTTGAAATTGTGACTACCAGGACTTATAACATTAAACAATCAGTTTATTGTTTAATATATGTGTATTACATGTCCTAAATTCCTTAACTGGGCTTTCACATGCCACTTTGACTTATGTAAACATGGTGACTCGTAAAACAAAATGACGATAATGTTGCTGGAGGCTATAAATGACACCTGTGATTATTTAAAACAACAAAATATCATTAATTACCTTTAAATTCAATGAGAAATCAACCAAGCGCAACTGATTGACAGGCACTATAGGGTACACAACTGTTTACTTTTCACATTATTTTCAACAACTGAAATACGGGAGTTTTACAGCCAAATCCGTGAAGACAAATTTCAGGTCTTAAAAACGGGAGACTCCTGCAGGATCCGGGAGCTATCACATGTATGCTCTTAGGGTTTTCATTGTCATTGAAAGCAAATTTTGTCCTTCTCTGATATAAGAACTAACTGTTTGATTGGACAAATTTTAAATTTTTATCACTGGTGAAAACAGTGAAAATTTTCAGCCTTCACTTAATGGATAGATTTCAAATATGCATGCAGCTTTTGGAATTTCAGATTTCAAGGTTCAGTTCAAAGAGGCTTTTAATTTTTTTTAGTCAAAATCTATCAGCTCTAAGTAATTGGATTGATTTCAAATTTGTTATACAGCTTCTAACTGATGAGCTGTACCTTGCAAACAATTTTCCGCTTTCTTTGAAATCAACTTCCTGTTTGACAGAATTCCAATTTCTCTATGCAAATATAAGTCATTTGTTCAGAGAACAAATGTAGGTCTACCCGAAGAAAATTTTTAGCAAAGTCTGGTAATAAGTGTTTTGGCTTGATGAAACAAGAAAAATTTTCTTAATTACATGTCATCAGCCATCTCTTACAGTTTACGAATAAAATCATTGAACAAAAAAATTTAAATCGTTAACAAAGTTGTATTTTGTAAAACTGAACATTTTCCCCATAACATGTCATTAGCCATCTTTCGGTTTACGGGTTAAATCATTTATCACGAAAAAAATCTATGGTTGCTAAGGATTTCATTGTGTTGCTAGGGACTTTGAACTTTGATTTTAATGTGATATTGTAGGTAATATAAAGCCGAACATTTTCGCTATTCAAAGTTTTTTTCTATCTCTTACAGTTTTTGAGATATAAGCAAGAAACCTCAATTTTGGACCCGGAAAACAGTTTTCGTATCCTAAGTCCATAACGCTTGGTCCAATAATTTTTGACCCAATATATTAAATGTAGATCTTGATAAAATACACANTTATTACATGTTATCAACTATCTATCACAGTTTCCAAGATATACTATAAAAATATATGGTTGCTAAGGATTTCATTATGTTGCTAAGGACTTGGAATTTTTTCCTTGATGTCATTTTATAGGTCATATTAAACTGAACATTTTTGCTTTTTAAGTTTCTGTCTATCTCTTACTGTTTCTGAGATATGAGCAAAAAAACCTCTATTTCAGACCCCAAAAAACAGTTTACGGACCCTAGGGCCATAGCGGTTGGTCCAAAAATTTTGCACTCATTTCCTCTTTACAACATTACGAAACTTTTTGCCTATGGTTGCTNTAATAATAAAAATAATCGGAAGAATTACAAGAAGGTCTTTCCGACTGGAGTCGTGAAAGACCTTAATAATAATAATAATAATAATCAGAAGAATTACTATAAGGTCTTTCCGACTGGAGTCGGGAAAGACCTTAATAATAAACAGAAGAAATACAGAGAGGTCTTTCCGTCTGAAACGGGAAAGACCTTAATAATCAGAAGAAATACTATAAGGTCTACCGAGAAGGTTCTCGGGTAGACCTTAAATATTACTAATGACCTCTGGTATGAGCATCCTTTTTAACGAGACTTGGGTAGGATTTGTGGTGTATGTGGCACTACAACATGTGCAGCCTCATTTTACTTCTAGAAAGTGTTCTGAAATTGCTTAATTCTGAGATAATATTTTTTAAGAATTTATAGTTCCATTTTCCAGAAAATAGCAAAATATCAGTTTTTCCCTATATACTCTCATACTTGCCAACATTATATTCTGCTGTGCTGGGTCATGACTCATCATTCGGGTATGTGCTGGCGGGTCCTTTAGCATCAAGCTATCAAGCAACTTTCACGAATTCTTTGTACAGGCTCTGTACCATTTATTTCCTTACATGATGAGGGCAAGACCTTTTCTGTCAATGTGTTTTCAGCCTTTTCAGCTGGGTGTTAAATGCATTTGGTGAAATAAATCAGTGTTTAACTGTTTTTGTCCGTTATGTGTTTTCTGTCCACTTAAATTTTGACTTTGTTTTAACTGTTAAAGAAAAATTAAAGCCCTGTTTGCTTTTAATCTTAAAAATTGTGTGACTTGTGTTGTGGCAGTTTTTTATGGATGACGATCTCATTGACGGGTTAAAATGATGACCTTCAGCAGGTGATGATCCCTGGGGGTCAGTTGGCAAGTATGTACCCTTTAGACTTTTTAACTTAACTTATTTTAAAACAAAGCATAGTGAATCCCTTGTTTTAATGCAATTCTTCTCATCCGAACTGACCAATCTTTCATCAGAATAAAAACGGGAAAATCTATTTTTAAAAATTTAAAGTCCTAAACCACTTTCATGAACTTTCCTGATTTCACTAAGCATTGTAGAATAAGAGATAAAACAACGGCAGTAGAATACCGAAGGAACAAAGTACAAGATTACACAAATCAAAGTCCAGAGACAAGGCAAAAGCAAGAACACCTAAAGACGGAAGACCAAAGACACCACATGCCCACAAAACACACAAACATTACATATACAACACAAAAAACTAAAGCACTAACCGTGTGAACTCTCAATAAACAAGAGTGACATCAGGTGCTCCGGAAGGGTAAGCATGTCCTGTTCCGTGCACAGCACCCGTCACATTGTCAGTGGGTCAATCCAGGGTAAAGTCAAAACCGGTAATGTCAAATCTGGGAAGAAGCGAGTCTAGCTGAAAATGTCAGTTTTTATTTGTGACACTGACATTTCATATCTATCTATTCTGTCGTGGTGACGGCCATAGAATTTCTGAAGGGACAAAAGTAACAAAGGCTGAACATATCCCTGACTAAGTAGTTTTTGTGACAGTGCTTTTGCTCTTTCCACAAGTCACTGTATGTACTGCACGCTCTACAGTAACAAATAAAACTTGAAATATATACTCCATATGCTGGGGATGCAGGTATATTGCTGCAGAGAAAGGGAAAGTTCACAATTGGAAAGTCAAAATCATCACGTTTGTCATATAATCTAGATTTCAGACGTCCATGTTCGTCCCAATGTATAACAAAAGGTCAAGGTATGAAGCAGAATCTGGTGTATCAGTTTTCTCTTTAATTTCAAGTTCATTGGGGTAGATACGATGTAAATATTCTTTAAATCTTGGGTTATTAAGAGAAAGTACATCGTCTATATATCTGAAGCTGAAATTAATAGTCTGGGATTCAGAGATTATCAATTTCTTAACAAGTTAAGGATGTATTCTCCTGAGAGGTCAAAATTTTCCTGCATCAAGTTTTTCTCTAAACCTATATTTTTAAAATGCAAAGACCATGAAAAAATCATTTTTGAAGAGAAACCAATATGTATGTGTACATATTTTTGTGCTAACATTAGTTGAAAACCCCCTATTTTGGTGGTTTTGTGCAAATTTCATCAAATTTGGCCTGTTTTGAGGTCATTTTTGGCAAAAATATTGATTTCTACCATCAAGTTTTTCGTCAGAGTTTCCAGATTGTTAGATGTCGTTAATCTGAAGAAATATCACTAATAAAAAACAAAGGTCTGTGTTGATATAAGAAAGTTTTGTACCAAAAGTTGCTTTTTTGGCTCAAATTCAAGACATCGTAAAATCTGTAAAATTCAAGATTTTTCAAATTTTCCATCAAATAAACTATCAAAACTCACAATTTAGTTAGACAATAATATCTTTAAGACTTTAGAAAAGAAATCATATGAATAAGATGCATACTTTTTATGAAAAATGATTTTCATTTCCCTTACCCCAAAATACGCTACACTTTGACTGAGATCAATGGTCAATTTTGGTCGAAAATTAAAATTTTTCATTTCACAAAAAAAACTACTGGTTGTAGGTACATAATTTTTTGACACCATTTGGGAATATCATTATATAATATAAATCAATAAAAAGTTTTCACTCATAAGAATTATTCAAAAACAAGATTTCAACGAGACTGAAACCTCAGGAGAATACATCCTTAACAAGGCATCTCGCCTAAAACTTATACTCTGAGAATATTTTTTCTGTGATTCCCTCAAGGACGTATATTTAGAAGGATAAGCATCTTGTGATAATTTGGAAATATATCACGAAGTGTGAGATTTTGTAACTTTGGGACCCTCCCTTTAAAGCCTTAAAACAACAGAAATATAATAATAATGACCCAAAAAATTGTTCTGCGAGTACAGTAGATGTTAAACTTTATGAAAATATTAAATTTATGAAATCTGTGCATTACTTTTAAAGCCTTTAGTTCCAAATTGTGGTGCGTTTTTACCGATGAAAACCGGAAGTGGATAAAAAATCAACGAAAATGTTTTGGTTACAAATTTCAATCATGTGTATTTAAGAAACTACTTGCTGTAATGTAATGAAATTTACTCTATGGATGTAAAAATCATTCAGCTTTCAGAAAAGTATAATTTTATTAAAATCCACAAACAACTTTTTTAGTAAAAAGCTCAAAAGTGAATGCATACCAAACGCCTTGCAATAAATTTTAAATTGCAACATGGATTGTGTACGAGTTTCCTATTCTTCTAAATATACATCTTTGGATTCCCTATGAACATTGCAACAATGATAGATGTTGAAAATTAAATAATGTTGCAAATGTTTTGAAGTTTTTGATCTTCATAGATTACATTTAGCCAAGGATTTGTAAACAAGATAAGAAACAAAATTTATGGAAATAATTTACCTGTATGTTGAAGGAAAACTCAAGTTTCAATTGAAACAAATTTTAAGGTAGTTTGGGTGTCTTGGTTTCTTACATAAGAACTTTTTAGAAATTTGTATAATGAAACTTTGAGCAATATGCTATAAAAATATCCCAAAAAATTTTGGGGTCATGGATATGTAAAAAAAGATACAGAGCTCTAAAGATTGGTCAAATTTGGTGTTTTTGTCTTATATTTACAATAGAATTACATAGGAAATAGCCCTTTACCACAATTCAAGGGCATAATTTTTCTATAAGCAGACATACAATTTTTTCCAAACTTTGTATGTTTATTGGTACGATACAGAACCTAAATTTAAAAAAATAAAAAAATATGTCATTGACCTTTTGAAAAAGTTATTTCTGGAAACCTGAAGAATTTGTCAGTTTTTTTCAGGAAAGGGGATCGAGATAACTTAATTAAAGTAATTTGGGACTGTAAAATAAAAAAAAACTTGTTTTTTGGAAAAACGATAATTAATATTTCTTAAAATGCTTTTGACAAATTCAGAAAAGAATTGGGATCAACTACCTAATATTTTTTTAACAAAATTTGATCTAATCCATGGTGTCTCAGTATAGAATTAACTCCCTTTGATAAAACTTTTTGAATTTTTGGCAATTGTGTAATATTATTGAAACAAATTTCATACATATTGTTCATTTTAATTTAAATTATTGTATTGAAGACATACAAAATCATTTAGACAACATTCTCATTGAATTATTGAGTATTTGCTTAGATGCGCAAAAAAGATGCTCAGTTTTAGCCACTCCAACTACCTTAATGACATGTCACTGGCAACTTAATTTAATAGAATGTCTTATATATAAAATTTAACCTATCTGTAAAAAATATTTCAAGACTAGTATCAAGTCTTGTATGTCAACACTTTCTTTTCTCTTAACATCATGTTCAGACTGTGTGCTTGCTTAAACTTTACTTTCATTTTCAGTGAAAGAAAGAAGAAAGAAGAACTTTTTCTGAATATTTTCTCCAATGAGGAGGCAACAAATCTGCTGCAGATATTGAAAACATTTCCTAATTTGCATTGTTTTAAAGGGGAATAAAGCTTTTTACATAATTTTTTATAGTTTATGTTTTTTTTCACAATCAACATATATAGAAATTATAGTAACTCTGAAAACCCAACATTACAAGTGAAAGTTTGCAAAATTTATATATTTGTTGGAAGAAGTTATACATATGTATTGGAAGGAGTTATACATATGTGTTGGAAGGGAGGGGTTATACATATGTGTTGTTAAGTATTGTACATATGTGATGAAAGGTGTTATGTTTTGGAAGGGGTTATATACATGTTTCTAATATGGCTTCTCGTATTAGCTTTGTAAATAGAGTCATGTTATAATACCAATGTAACACTCTTAGCACATGTGCAAAAGATGCATAGTTTCTGTTGCATATTTTGAATCTATTTTTCATTTTAACTGTCAAAATCTACCATCCACTAACAAATTTTTAATTTAATTTGTTTCCAAAATTCAATATGGATTTTTTTTCTACTTGAAAAGGCAATGTTCGGGACAAACTTTAATTTTCCTACTTGTGACGTCACAAATAAAATCGTAATGTCCGGTTCGTAAGCAGCGTTGATTGGAAAGTTTGAATGGAGATTTCGAGGACTTGGGGCATTTTCTACTGTTAAGATAGCAATTAAATCAAACAAAAGTAAGTTTTTATTGTATTTGTGGAAAGTGTTTTGTCAGCGAGGTTGTTTTATCAAAATCAAAATGTTACGGAACCATTAGATAGTAGCTGCTTGCTTCGGATATAAAATGGATGAAATTTCCATATTAGAATCGAAATAAATCATACCCGCCAAATACTATATTGTCATTATAACATGAGCTTTCGTTGTTTTTGCGTATTTTACCCCTCGCTAGCGCTCGGGATAAAATATTTGCAAAAACAACTCAAGCTGCTGTTATAATGACAATATAGTATGGCGGCCATGTTTTATTTCTTAAGTATACCGGTACATGTGTTGGAAGGGAAGGGTTATACATATGTCATGGAAGGTAGTATGCATATGTGTATGAAGGTATTAAACATATTTATTAAATGATAATTGATTTTTCTTTTTGCTGATTGGTTGGACAACATTTTTTTGCTTGTACTAGACCTCACAAGAGGTCTTCTCGGTTTATGTCTCACCCTGACTTTTACTAAATACAAGATATTTTGAAAATCCTTTGATGTAGGAACATCATATTTAGTCCAATTGTAGTATTAATCAAGTGCTATCTGACGGACATAATGGACCCCAATTTCACGGTCTAGTGGCGACGTTAAGTTTTTCTGCTTAAGTCCATTTCTCAA
>MJUU01002504.1:0-22782 GCA_002080025.1 Modiolus philippinarum | reverse complement strand
TTAGCAAGAACTTTTTTTTCAAAAAAGCCCAACAAAGAAATATAGTAAAACTATCAGACTTTAAAAACAGTTCAAGATATTGGAGGTGTTTGAGCTACAAAAGTTTGAGAAACTGAAGATCAACTGTATAACTTACAATGTTACCTTGATTGTGGCAACTGAAATCCAGGTGAGCGATACAGGCTCCTGGGAGCCTCTGGTTATAAGTAACAAAATACCGAAGTTACTGTGAGTTTTGTTTCTGCATATGAGCATTTCGACAACTTTTGCCTCTTCAGTGCAGACCAAATAAAAGCATTTGAAATTCCATAACCGAAATATGTGTAAAACCTGATAGTTAAAAAATTATCAATAAATATAAATAGAAAGGCCAAACTCAGCTAAGAACATTAGCTATGCAGGAGGCAAATACCCCTTAAATTTGAACAAAATTTTCATAAATTCAGATATTACCAGTTTTCAATGAAATCGATTTTCGGGTCAGCACTGAAGTTGGTGAATACCCTAGGGATAACGATCCGCTATCACAGGCATCAGGCCAAAGGTTTAATTATAAATTGTCTATTGTGAGAAATAAAAAAAAATCTCATCGCTAAAAGTTTCATTTCTATTCAGCTAAAGATTACTTTTCCATTTCCACCCATGATTTTTGTCAAATTTAGATAAAAAATGGTTAGAATTGAGAAAAATGTGAGATTCTCCCTTGAAAAAGGAATTGTGATACATACTTTTTATTATAAATTCTAGTGTAGTAGGATGGAGTCTTCAATTGTGCAGATCTTGATATTGGCATTTATATACCTTATATACCACTATTTGCTAGAATGTGACTGTGATGCATTCAAATAACTAAATACGGAAGTTACTGTGAATTTAATTTCTGCATATGCGCACTTCGATTAGTCCGATAAGCTGTTTGTCATTTAAATCAAATTTGCACAATGTCCTCTGAACGGATCGATACCAAACATGGTATGTAGCTTTTGAGGATTTGTAAAGTGAGAAGGATTCACATCTCAAATTATCTTGTTAAATCCCCTGTGAAATTTGTTTTATCTGCAAATACAAGTTAGTATATGTTTTGAAAACTTCTTTAATAGCATTTGATTGCTTTTTTAAAGCAGCAGTTATTTTCTCTTTCTTTACATATTACTTGCAAAGGAATCTAGGAAGAATGAAAAAGAAAAGAAATGGGGTAAATGTCAAGAAAACAATATTCAATATCCAGGTTAAAACGACCCAAAACAAAGCATCTAGGATTCACCGTACGGTCTTCAATACAGTGAGGAACCTCACACCATATAGCAAGTCCTAAATGGTCCCAAAAAGGGTAGAAAAAGTGAATAAATCTATGGAAACAAACCACATCCAATAACCCGAATGTCAAGAAATTAAAATTTTAGAAGAAGACAAGGACAAGCCAACGACCAACATACTCCTGACTTGGGACAGGTGCAAAAATTGCGTCGGTGTTAAACTGGTTTTCATGGATCCAAATCCTCCACTATATGTGGTGAATGGCTAAAAATAAATACACAAAAAGACTCACTGTAAAAATAAAACTAAAAAACGTCCAACTTATCTAGACGAGTACCCTTACAATGAAGTACATGAAGCATGAAGACAATACACATAGGTAGAAGCATGAAGACAATACACATACTGTCCGGTAGTGTTTACAATTGTTTTCCAATCTGTGTATGTATTTTCATTTAATTATGATACCTTGATTTTTCTGAATAAAATATTGTTTACATTAAAGGTAAAACAAATACAGTACAATAAATATTTGAAACATTCGTGTTTATTTTTTTTCGATTTTACACGGCCAAAAAGTTTGCAGTCGTATAATTATATAGCACTGGCGTCGGCTTCTATGTCGCCAGCGTTGGAGTCTGTGGACATAATAACTTTTGGTTCTAGTGGACGGTTCATAATCAAGTTTCTTGGCACACGCGTAAATGGAGGTATTTACAAAAATCAAATCCAAAAACATGACAAAAACGAGAAAACAGAAAACAGCTACAAGAAAACGCTCACCACACAACATTACAAGGATACAGAAACACTCAAAATTCCACCTAAAGATAACACCCTACCTACTATGTACTGGATTCCTAAACTTACATGCTTACCCTTCCGGAGCACCTGATGTCACTCCCGGTTTTCATGGGAGTTCACACTATGAGTGCCTTAGTTCTTAATGTTATCTTTTTATTTCCGTGCATTGTAGCTGTCTCACGTCCTTGTTTTGTCTTTGTTTTTATCTGTTACCGTTTTTGCCATGTCTTTGGACTTCGATTTTTGTAGTCATCGCTTCCCTTGTTCCTTCGGTGTTCTACTGCCGTTGCTTCACAAAAATCCCTACAAACATCGTTTCATTTCGGCTTCAAGTAATTGTTCTACCACAAACTTGTCCATCAATTTAACCAGTGCACTCACTTATATAAAGGAGTTAGTCAAAAACTATTGTGAAAAAACATATCAAAACTCTGGTGTAAATTACATTTGGAGTGTAAAAAATTCTATTGAAGTTTTAGATAAATTACAATCTATAGACCAGTTTCATCTATTGACAGTTATGATTTTTCTACACTTTATACAACCCTTCCGCATAATTTGATTAAATCTAAATTGGGTGAACTTATTAAATGGTCTTTTAAATTTTCGGGTCTTCAGTTTATTTGCTGCAACAAAAAGCAAGGATTTTTCTCCAATATCTCTTACAACAATTATTGCTCCTGGACATGTGATGATATGATTAAGGCACTGAATCTCTTGCTAGACAACATTTATGTTCGTTTCGGCACCATTGTTTATCATCAAGACATTGGAATCCCCATGGGAACTAACTGTGCACCTCTCATTTCAGATCTTTTTCTGTTCTGTTACGAACGGGAATTCATGAAAAAACTACAAAATGGAACTGTACCAAAAAGTGATAAACTTATTTCTATTTCCAATGATAATAGCAGGTATATTGACGATATCCTTACTATTGACAATCCCCAGTTTTTCGCTTATGTTGATACCATTTACCCACAACAACTGAAACTAAATAAGGCAAACAATGATTCTAAATACTGCCCTTTTCTGGATCTAAGTATCACCATTGACTCTGGTAAAATAAAAACAGTTTATGATAAAAGGGATGATTTTGATTTTACAATTACTAATTTCCCATTTCTTGACGGCGACGTTCCCCTAGCTCCATCCTATGGGGTGTATATATCTCAACTTGTACGATTCGCTCGTATTTGTTCCACCCTTGATGATTTTAATGAGCGTAACTTTACTCTCACATCCAAACTTTTACAACAAGATTACAGATTTCATAAATTATTAAATATTTTTAAGAAGTTTTACAGAAGATATGAACATTTGATATCTAGATATGACGTGACTCGCAAACAGCTAATTACAAAGAGCATTTCTCATCCTCGATTTTATGGAAATGTTGTTAAAAAATGTAAAAAACTGATAAATAATCCAGAAAAACTGGGACGTAACTTACATTCTTTACGTAATAGTGGATATCGACGAGATATTCTGAACAAATCCGTTAAATTGGCTTTGGATTACCGTGACCTGAAGACTTTACATATTTACTGGCCTCTCACTGATACTTCCGATGTCTACTGAAATACATGAAAACTCTTTACCAAACCCTTCGGGGAGTTTTGAGTTTGATTTTTCTTCCGTAGTGCGACAGTGTTTTACCAGCAGACTAGATTCCTTGAGCTAGCCGGCAGTTTAGCAGCGAGCACTCTTTGACCCTTCTTTCAAAGTTACGTTTTGTCTTACGCCTTTATTTGTTCCAAGATAGTGGTCACTGAGTTTGTAGTCTTACTGTATTGGGTTTTATTCGCATGTTTATGATACTATAGGGAAACGGGATAGAGAAAGGGGAGGTTTAGGTACCCATAAACCGGTTTAACCCTACCACTGGCTTTTGCTAGTGCCGGTACCAAGTCCGGCTATCCCGAGTTCCTATCGTTATTTATGTTGTCTCTTGTTTTCATTATTGTTTTTCTGATGCAGTTTGCTTGTAAATTGTTGCATGTGATTGTAGTTCCTGGCCATTGTAGGTGTTTGCTGTTTTCCTGTTTCTGTAACAAAACACAGACATAAAAACAAAATTCAAAACCAAGGCACTCACAGTTATTCAAAACCAAGGCACTGACTAAAATGAAATTGACAGTGACATCAGGTGCTCCGGAAGGAATAAGCATGTCTTGCTGTCAATAGCGTCACACGGTTAATGAGGCAAATATGTTTTTAAAAGATCTGTTTGGTAGCTGATTGGTCAATGTCATTTTCTAACACTAAGACATAACAAATTAAAAATCCATCGTATGTGTTCTTTCTCTAAACTTCAAACAATACCATGGTAAAAGTTTTGAAAAGTATCACAAACATATCACTAACGAAGACAAAACTAAAATTTAACATTATGATATACGAGACTTCGACAAAAAAAAACTAAAGCACTAACAGTGCGAACTCCCTGAATATCGAAAGCGACATCAGGTGGTCCGGAAGGGTAAACATGTCCTGCTCTGTTAACAATTAATAAAATCAAATCCAAGAAGACGTGAATCTAACTGAAAATGTAAGTATATTGTTGCTCTCTGACGTTGGTAATTCCTCACTGGGAAGCCTTATAGGTAAACATTTTTATTAAACCTGTGAAATGACCTTAAATTATTCAGAAGAAACTCCATTATCTTTAGTACATGTGTTATTTATCTTTGACTATTGAATGATTAGATAAGGAATTTAGTTTACAAGAAATTAATAATGTGAAATATGCGTAAATATAAAAGTTGCAGTGGATGAAGTTGTTTTGACAAGAAAAATATGTCGATCTAGAATCCATTCTCTGTGAATATGATTTTTTTTTTCGATTTTGCATGGAATTAAGGTAACAAAGGGTAAAACAGACAACATCTACAATGGCTGAACATTACACTCACGTGCCACGATCTGCCAGAGAACTAAACAGTAAAAACCATAAACAAGAAAAAGACAAACATAAACAACGATAGGAACTCAGGACAGCCTTGAATATTTAAATTCTTGGTGATTCCCTTCGCGATAATGTAACAAAACACCGAAATATTAGTACATTTTAGTTCGGTAAATAGCCATGTTGACGACTTTTGTCTTTGCAGAAGACTAAATAAAAACTATGAGACAGCTGATATAAGAAAAAACCAAAAGATCCAAACACTAAGATAAAAATATAAGCAAAATTATAAGCAAAATTATAAGAAAAATTTTTTATCGTTTGAATTTCGTTTTTTTTTTCATTTTTGTAGAAGTGTTTTTTTTTTTAAATTATAAGATCATGTTTTTTTTTGGAAAACTTTATTTTATTTCTTGTAAAATGAGAATTTAATTTGTTATTTTTATGCATTTAATACTTGATAAACTCCTAGTGATCCTGATCCAGAACCAATTACATAAACATAGGTATTACCATCTGGTGATTCAGCTGCATTAATAATACTGAAAAAGATGTATCTTATATTGTCATTCATTCAAAGTAATAATGCTGAAAACATATATTTGTAAGAAGTTTAATTGTGGTGATAAACCTGAATTGCTTTGAATGAAACTAACAATACAACTAGAGATTGTGTCTGTATGACACGGATGCCCCGCCAATAAATTAATCGCACTGATTTAACCAAGTCAATCATTCATAAAATTAGTTCCCCATTACAGAATTGTGATGGAATGCAAAATTTAATCAAAGTCATTAAACCATAAATTGTAGGTCATGGACATCCAATTGTTGCTGAAATGCGCAGATCTCTTTTAGATAAATCTTACATTGAAATATCATGATGCTACAATACATAGTAGTTGAGCAATAGACTTAAATGCAAAACTTAACCAAAGTCACTGAAGCATAAAATGTAGGTCAAAACCACCCTTATTGTCAATGATTTGGGTAGTACTCATCAAGGCAATTAATTTGATGAAACATCATTGTCCTATAATGTGTAGTTGTTGAGAAATGGACTTAAACGCAAAGCTTAACCAAAGTCGCTGACGCGTAAAATGTAGGTCAAAGCCACCTAATTGTCAATGATTTGGGTAGAACTCATCAAGGCAACTAATTTGATGAAACAACATTGTCCTATAATGTGTAGTTGTTGAGAAATGGACTTTAACACAAAACTTACCGAAAGTCACTGAAGCGTAAAATGTAGGTCAAAGCCACCTAAATGTCAATGATTTGGGTAGTACTCATCACGGCAATTAATTTGATGAAACATCATTGTCCTTTAATGTGTAGTTGTTGAGAAATGGACTTTAACGCAAAACTCAACCAGAGTCACTCAAGCATGAAATGTAGGTCAAAGAGTCAAACTACCTAGTGAACTCTGTACTACTAACAAATATCTACCTACTGGCCTACTAATATTGTTCTACCTCTTACAGTTTCTGAGAAATGTCCTTAAACGCAAAACTTAACCGGACGTGCGGATGTACGGACGTACGGAAAGACGGACAAGGCTAACACTAAATGCCACTTCCACATTCGTGGGCGGGGAGTAAAAATGTATGGGTATTATGAAAATAAAAAGTGTACCGTGTATAGCTCATTGAACAATGACTAAATACTGTTTGGTGTCTGTAATATTGCAATTGTTTGTGTGCATCTGTTCATCAACACAGCTAGCGTTTATTTTTTATTGTTGAGTCAAATAATTTTCTCTTGGTAGGTTTTTAGTCAGCTTCAGTGAAACGTGGTATAAATAGTCGCCAGTGTCAGGAATTTGGTCTGATGATCGGAAAACAAAACTTATCTTCAATAAACCACTTCGACGGCTTACGTGAAATATTTAAGAATACCGACACAAAATGATAGCCTAAATGAAGAGTTTCGTCTAATTTAACGGGGGGGGGGTCTTTATCGGTGTCTTTGATAATATAGCGGGCTATCAAATCGAAAGCAATGAAAGACGCGTTAAGTTATTTAAAAGGCATTTTCTATTTGTTGGTCCCAAGTCATTTAACCAATGTACACAATTAAGTCAACTTCCAATTATATTTACGTATATTTCCTTGCATGAAAGCAGCACAAGGAAAATAGTGGAAACCTCAAGACTAGAGAGAACCGTTTTCCCACAACAAAATTAATGTACTATATATCAAACATTTTTTACATTGCCTTTTAAATGTGTTTGCTATGTTATGTCTAAACAAAGATAACAGTTTCCATTCTTATAAAAATGTTCTGATACTTATACTGCCTTAGATAATCAAATGTTTCAAGATGGTCTTTCTACCGAAATGAACCAAAATATTGATCCTTAGCATGAAAGTACCTCTAGATTAATTTTCCTCGGTATACATTCATTCAAGATTGCTTACATGTTGGATTTCTTGTATCCACAACATTTTTATGTAATAATAATATGGAATATATACAAAATCCTCATGCCCAAATTTGGCAATTAAGTATGATAGAATTAAACAATAACATAGAGACAATGGCAGCAAATAAATGTTACAATACAACAGAAGTAAAATAACGAAGCAGCACATGACACCTTAATAATATATATTTCAGTTCAGAAACATGGAAAAAAGATAATGTCATTAATACCTTATTTGTAAATTTTGATGTTGAAATTCTCCGAAAATATACACCCTATATTGAAACTTTATAAGAATAAATATAAACGTTGTCTCGTTTCTGTTTCACGTTTAGTATTCGTATGTTTATCTTACTTTAAACGGGACAGATAAAGGGTAGGTTTTTGCTAGTGCCGGTACCAAGTCCGGCTGTCCAGAGTTCCTATCGTTGATTACCTTTGTCTTTTGTCTTGTTTTTTTTTGTTTGTCATGTGTAGTTCCCTGCTAGATTGTGGCATGTGATTGTAATTTTCAGCCATTGTATATGTTTCCTGTCATTGATTTAATTTTCATATTTCGTGATTTTTCATTTGGGGTATTTATGTCGCCCCAGACGTAGTCGGGGCGACATATTGTTATTCTATTGTTTCTTTATTATTATTTTATTATTAATGTTCTTCCAATGATTTTTGTCCAGACTATTTTGAGAAAACGGTTTGATGTAATCAAATGAAACTTGGCAGGTAGTTAGATCACCTTTGGGAGATGTGCTTTCATCAAATGAAAAATTCAAAATCATTTTACGTTGAAATATTCGAGATTCAATAACCCGATAACTGCTGAGCAAAATTTGTTTATATTTTGTAGAAATGTTCAGTTGGATGAAAGGAAGGAATTCATACAAAAAAAAAATCAAAATGGCCGCTAAATACGTCAAATTTTCAACTTTGACGGATTTCAATGAAAATTGATTTCTGGGTAGATTTTGACGCTGCGAACAAACTGGAATCTTCGAATTGGCTGCCAGGGATGACACCAGCTATTGCTTGCAATTGCAAATCTAGTTTGAATTACTTTCACAAAAGTGGATGGTGTAAGTATGTCAAAACCAGAAAACAAAACAATTCATTCGATATGGCATTGTCGTATATGAGTTTAGCTTGCAACATTTTTACATTTAACCTTTTTTTTGTTTTAAAATGTTGATAAAGAGTATTCGTAAATGACTTACATACTTGTATACAGATTAATTGGTATATTTAAAGACATATAATACGAACTTATAAACATGTCACACATGTCGCTTAAGGTTAGGTTATTAAAATTGGTACACTACATATACATGCACCCTAAATGTACAAGTTGAATAACAAAAATAAAAGCGTTATTCCATTGCATGGTTTAATAATACATTAGTAGAGAATATGTGTAATGTGTATTTACTCGAAATCCTTTCATTGTTTATAGTATAAGTTTTTTTTACGATAATGGAATTTGCAAATTGTCCTGCATCAGAGGCACATTCGCGAGATTAAATTCCATCCGAGCAAAATAAATTAAAGGTGTTTTTTATTCATACACTAGCTTCCACTATTATGATGCTTAATCTGTCAAAGAATTTTCCCCCTTAAATTGAAAAAATACCTTCATTTCAGCTGCAGTTTAATGCATTAATACACATTCATTTGAAATTTAAAAATACCCAAGCTGCATAAGAAACAGTTATGCTATATGAACACTGTATGTTAAAAATTTATGATAAATATATACTATTAGTAATTTGTTTTGCGAGTATGGAATTCTCAGTTTGTATTGCATCGAGTGCGAAGCACGAGATGCAATACGAGCTGAGAAATCCATCCGAGCAAAACAAATTACTANAAAACGGTTTGATGTAATCAAATGAAACTTGGCAGGTAGTTAGATCACCTTTGGGAGATGTGCTTTCATCAAATGAAAAATTCAAAATCATTTTACGTTGAAATATTCGAGATTCAATAACCCGAGAACTGCTGAGCAAAATTTGTTTATATTTTGTAGAAATGTTCAGTTAGATGAAAGGAAGGAATTCATACAAAAAAAATCAAAATGGCCGCCATTGCCAAGATGGCCGCTAAATACGTCAAATTTTCAACTTTGACGGATTTCAATGAAAATTGATTTCTCGGTAGATTTTGACGCTGCGAACAAACTGGAATCTTCGAATTGGCTGCCAGGGATGACACCAGCTATTACTTACACCATCCACTTTTGTGAAAGTAATTCAAACTAGATTTGCAATTGCAAGCAATAGCTGGTGTCATCCCTGGCAGCCAATTCGAAGATTCCAGATTAAATTGAAAAAATACCTTCATTTCAGCTGCAGTTTAATGCATTAATACACATTCATTTGAAATTTAAAAATACCCAAGTTGCATAAGAAACAGTTATGCTATATGAACACTGTATGTTAAAAATTTATGATAATAGAGCATAAACCACCACTGTGACAATAAAAAAAAGTGCACTGAACACCAAAGCCGAGAAAAGTTGTTTTAAACAAAAAAATAAAAATAAAACTGCATCCTCTGCATCCTAATACATCGGCAACTGTTATAATTATTCTTCTCTTAATTAATAACCTACCCTATATCTGAAATAAGAACATCTCCTGCCATGTCAGTGTCGTATAATTGTTGCCATGTCTGGGTAGTGCCTCCTTCTCGATGTACACTTTGGAATATTGGTAGCAAATTATTTTCAGCATAAACATGTATCAGACCAGTTCTTGTGCCTACAACTATAAATGGAAGAGTCCCAAACGTACCGGTAGCAATGGACGTAGGTTCTGGGCCCTGAAAATTTATAATGCATGTAAATTTATGTGTTTAGTTTTCCGTATTTATTTCAGTATTTCTGATTTAATTTTTTGCACACTGATTAAAGGTTCTTTTAAAGGGATTAAATCTTGTTGGAATTTCATAAGAATTAGCCAAAACATTGAAAAGTGTCAGAAAATTACCTCCAAATGCAAAAATATAATTTCCTATGTTAAGGTGGATCGGTGGTATTCCGCCATTTTGGTTTCATGTTTCATGCTTTGATAGGTATTTTTCATTAAAGAAATATACAAACACTTTAAAGTTTGGACAAATCTTTAAAACATTTCGCTTAAAACTCAAATAAAGGACCACTTTCTAAAAGTCTAGGATTCATTTTAGACGAAAAATTCAGAATAGTATTTATACTGTAAAATTCTTTGAAATGAAAATTTTAACAGGGAGGTAATTTTAAAAAAAATATTTTACAAAGAAATCAATATGAAAATTTTGATTTTGTGAAATATTTACTTTATAAAGTCCGTGACCCCCATTTTTCTTTTTGTGCTTAGAAAGTTCAATACATGGGCTAGCAATGTTTAAAATTAATCAAAATTCTCATGGATGTAACTTGAATAATTTTTAAAAAATGCTAATTTTCCTTAACATTTCAACTAATAATTCCCTATTTTCAGCGCAAGATTGTGACCCCCAATTTTTATTATATTTTTTGGAAGTACAATTTTTGAAGTTTAATTCTGCAAAATATTGAAAAATTCTGATGGATTTCGATTAGTCCCCCCATGGAGGTATTATATTGACAGGAGCTCCAACGAAAACTTAACACTATGTCTGCCCCTCTGATATCTTTCAAATATGAAGGCCACCGACACAGTTCAATAAGTATGTGCTAACTCCTTTGTGACATATCTGCAAAACCGCCACAGAGTTTGAAGATTGATAATCACGTGATAAAATCTATCGACGACCTTATCACCTTTCCATCTAATTAGAACACGGAAACCCCCGTTGTTCTCAATATATTGCAATTTAATTACAGTCACCTGTTTCCGTTTACTTTGCGATGTACAGTGTTTAAAAAATCGACAAAATCGGCCAACGTTCAGTGAAGTTACAGACACAAATAACATGAAATATGCATAAATGTCGGTATATTTTAATTTTTGGTCGATGTTTTTATATTTTTAATACTTTTAAGTCGGTTCGTTCCGGACGACAAAAATTACATCCTCTTAAAGCGGAATAACAGTATTTTCTGACGAAATCTGGGTGTACCGTGTAGGATGGTGTAGGATGTACAAAAAAATCAAGATGAAGATGGCAATATTTTATCGAGAATGGGAGTTTTCTTCATATTATATATTATATATTATAAGAATTTGATGTTAAATATTCATTAAAAACGCAATTTAACATGATATTATATAGAAAAACTAGTTGCTTCCAACATGCTGTCATCATATTCAGGTCCCCTAAAATTTTTTATCTCATTTTAACGTTTTGAAAACTATTTTTAGACATGAATTTGACAAAATTTCACAGAGTGGTCGGTATATGAAAATATACACACAAAATATATTAAAAAAAACTATTGACGATGAGCAACCTATTTTAGTTAATTGTAAAATTTGAAACCAATGAAGAGTGATTAAAATGGGAAACTCCACATCATTCGGAAGTTAAGACAAGTATCAAATGAAGAAAGTTTTTTCCCCGGGTATTATAGTTCTGAAGGGTGTATCAATAAAGAATATTGAGATCATATGCGAACTTTTGCTACTAGAACGTCAGTTAAAAAAGGCCTTTTCAAATCTATGTTTGCAAAAGTGAATTTGGCATTCGCTTGTCTTTTCATGCAAAAACTTTTTTACTGCGATTTATATAAATTCACCGGTAGAAACACACACGATTTTATATCAACACAAACAAATTAAATGCATTTATTTGTGTTGACCAGTCACGGTAGCTACGAAGAAGCAACATATGATTTTCCTTCTTTTGTAGAGATTTGAAATGGATATTTTGAGTTGTCGTTTGTGTAGTTCAGAAATTAGAACAACTTCGCATCATTTGCCGTGTGAAAAAAAAGCAAATTTGCAAGACATAAATCTGTCCTAAACATTTATGTCCATAATGACTTGCCTAATTTCCAAAAGTTTATTTGTGAATGTTGCAAATTGAAGCTTATAAGTTGGAGAAAAAGTGTAAACAAGAAAAAGGCAGTCAAAATAAACATTACTGTCATTGATTTCGTTCCCGACTGTAAAATAAAATCGGGAGTGAAGTAGAGAGCAAAGCGCAGATGTTAGGATTTACGGTCACTTCGGTTAGTTCTGTAATCATGGAGACTGACGATTCCCGCAACAGCGTGAAGTGTATCTTATCAATTAACAGCTACTTAAGTATTTGGCGGTTTCGCAGATAGAACGTTTGAAGTCGGGTCGTTGGAGCTCCTGTCAATATAATACCTCCATGGTCCCCCGAACCACCTTAAGGTTCTTCTTTTTTCAATTTTTGGACTTTAATTTTTGCAAAAAATAAACCTAATTTCTTGAAAATTGGAAATATTGTCCATACAGTTCGCAGATGTGTCACAAGATAGCATTATGTTATTCCGGTTTCAACATTGGTCAATTTCTTAAGACAACAGAGACAACTATTCATTTTAAATTTTCGCAACGCATAATGAATTTAAACGTTCCTTGGTATCAAATATAAAAATAATTTTTGAATACCTTTTCAAATATCCCGAAAGTCTCCAAGACAATCATATTTCAAAAATTCGTTAATGCAACCTTTCACTTTGAATAAATTTGAATCAAACAAACATTTGAGGAATTAAATAGCAAAACTTTTTAATTCTGATTGCAGTAATTTCCTGGAATTCTTGAAGACCAATTATGTTTTTAGATTTTTTCCTAGCAACAATATATACTTTTTAAAAATAAAGTTCATGAAAAATAGTCATTTTTTTTTATAGTTTTCAGAGATATTTGATTCCATTTTTTCCCTGAAATTCTAAAAGACGACTTTTTCAAACTTTACCTAGCGATGATATCTAAATTTAGGTCGAATTATACTGACGTGACTGAATTTTTATAACGTAAATAACGACACTACTCTGTGTGTTTTCAATTTATGTCGTCAATGTTGTTATGTGCAAAGCGTATTTAATAGAATTATCTTTTAGACAAACGCACGTCCTGAAAAGCTTGCATATTTTACTTTAAGTAGTACTAGTTCACATGACCTGCTAAATATATTTATTGTATCATTTCTACCAATACGAAACTTTTCAACCTGATATGCATTATATTATCAGTAATTTTATCTAGTAAAAACGTTCGATTGTCTGGGTTTCTTATTTTTGATTTTATCTGTGCTCTAAAAATACAGACTGTCAGAACGACCATCGACGGAACCCAATAATTACAACTTTCATGTGGTTGTTTTAGTATTAACATACAAAATCGTCCGATCGTTGGTCTCTCTGTTGAGTTGGTGATTGGTTTGCGTTGTTTGCCTCACCATTGAAAGTTCCTGGATATTGTTGTTGTTCATGAACCTCAAAATCGTCACCACTTTCGTAGAAAAGAGTCAAATTTGGTGTTTGCCACATCGCAAATCCGCGTCCTCCATAACCATCAGCCTGGTTTACATTTCCAGTAATAAAATCCTTAGCATCGGAATATCGAAGGAAAAGTCTACCTGTCACAAACAAAATTCAATGCTAAGTCTAGGTTTAAGAAATATTTGTTGGTCTTATTTATGAACACACTCTATTAATACATGGAGCATAATTTCATATGTTAGTCGGTATATTATAATCTGCTGATAATGAAGTCGTTTTATTTTTTAAATGTCTTTGCACTTAAATGCTTTAAACAAGTTTAAGTTTGTTTGAAAGCTCTAACAAGACCGCAGCAAGGATAGGGTACATGTACCGATCACTTCTGATACAATAACTGTATTTAAGCAATAACAGTGCATTATTTGAATACCCGATGGCGTCAATCGTAGATTTGACGATCAAAATGCAGTTTACAGCGAAGCATGTAAAATGTTTATATTTTGACTGTCAAAGTAAGATTGACACTCTCAGGTATTCAAATAATATACTTCTATTGCAATATTAATGCAACAAAACGTTTATGTTCTATTTTTGACTTGTATATTTGTAACCATATTAGGAACCAGACTAAACAGGGAACCTTCTTTGTCCCAGTTGTGTAGATGGTTGAATTGTCAGTCAGTTTTGACCAATCAAAACCTTCGTTATATAAATGTTATATTAGAGATTAATCTTTTTTACAAGGTGAACTTCTCATGGTTTTTTTAAAGGTAGATCAAACCAAATAAAATAAGCAAACATAATTTTTCTTTGAAACTTTAAGATATTTTGTAGTTCTTACTTCATATGGTCCCAAAAAAAAATAATTAGTAAATAAAAAACTAAAATAAAAATGATAGGTCATGGATTACATGAATTATTTTTTTCTGTTATCAGGATTTGAAAATCAGATCAAAGTTGCATTTTACCAACATTTACAAAGAACATATAGGGGACTTCAAGAATACGCTGACTATTTACCTTTCATATGAACAGCTATCAGACAGGTTTTTATTTTAATTTTTCAATATTAAAAAGAAATACATGGTAACAATTTGTAGACCTAAAAAGTCTATACGCCAAGGTGTGATTAAGAGATTTATTTTATGTTGTTTACAAAGGAGAAAAGGGGGTTACTCCGTGGTGAGGTGAGTACAATATGACGTTTGTTAATTGCTAATTTTTTATGATATCACAATGAAATGGCCATATTGAAAAGAAAGTGCTTTGGCATGCCAACGTTTTGTGCAATATGTGCCAATCGAATGTGCTGTTTTTTAGTCGATATACCCCAAATATGCAGTTAATTTCCACTGTGCTGGTTAGTTAAGAAACTTATGTTCAGTCTATTCAACTTGTGAAAGGCATGCCGCTTATGCAATCCTCCTTAAATTCAAACTCTTTTCCGATGTGCTAAGTTTCCCCAAAAAAGTAAAATCTACTCTGTTTGTGCAAGGTGTATTTACAGAAATCAATGACTTTGGGTTTGTGTTAACTGGGGATTTGGATTTGACAATAGTCATCAATAAAAGGAATATTGATGTACAGTCTTGGGTCAAAAGTAATCATAATATTCATATTTTCAAGTGCATTTTATATTAAAACAGACTTCATTTAAAAAATTTTGTAGAGCTTATTTCTTGTCCAATTCTCATAAAAAATGTAAAATAAATAAGAGCCCGGCAATAAGTTTCTTCCTATAATTTTCATATAATTTTTGGTTTTGAGGCTTGCTCATTGTCACAATTTAAATATCATTTGAAATATCTGACTTCACAATGTTCTATAGCTATACAGTAAATTTTGACGTCAAAATTTTATACTTGTGTTTATATAATGACAATTAGAAAACTACAACACCAAAAATTATATTAATTTTATAGGAAGAAAGAGAATGTCATGCTCTTTTTAAAAGTACAATTTTAAAGAAAATCAGACAAAAAAATAAGCTCTACAGAATTCTTTAAATGAAGTCCGTTTTAATATGAAATGCACTGTAAATTTTCAAAATTATGAATACTTTTGACACAAGACTGTATTTCCATGAATTTCTTTCCGATAACTTGTATTTAGTGTTTCTTTCGAACGCTTTAGATCAAAATTTAACTGATCAAAGTCATGAAAGTCTTCGTTTGTACGACAATATTGCAGATCCAAGAGCATAATCTGACACTTTTCCGCGGGGAATCAGTTTTCACGTTCTTAATTCATGAATCTGAACAGGTTTCCCTGAAATCCATAAAAAAACTTATATGCAGCATAATTTGTTCTCCAAGTACAAAATACTTTTTTATGGATTCTAATTGCTGTGACTTTGAATTTTTGATTTTGGAATTCCCTTTTACATCATTTTTGCTTCGGTATGCGTTTGCTGATATACAAAATGTACTCATAAAACGACTCATATAATGCCAAATCATATATCTGTAACATGTTTCATTTATTCTTAAATAAAGAAATACATCAATTGTTTATTCAAATAATCTTTTTTTTTTACATAAAAGCAGCTCACCTTTTCTACTTCACCCCTTAGCCTTAATCTATGTAATTTTAATTTCCATCTTTGACAAAAACTCTTACAAGTATATGGAGGTACTTCAACGAAAAAATTGAATGTTCGCATTCAGTGAATATAACGGTGCAAAAACATAGTTATCTACTTCCATAATATAAAATTAAACTTTTAATCTACCAAAAAATTTAGGTTAAGGATTAATGAACATAATTAAAAAAATTACAATTAGTCCACTTCAGGTATTGGTTTTCTTCTCATTTACCAGTTCTATTAAGAGCTAAGAAAAACTGGTTCCAAATTATTTGGAGTAACGGCGCTTTTGCCACTTATTAAGATAAACTACGACGAAAAATCAAGAAAACTAGTAAAAGTTAAAATTGCCGTGCACCTACGTGCATTCATGAATCTATTTTAAACTTTGTAGATGAAAAGTATGGGTTATAATTCAAATACAAAACTTAACATGCGTATTCATGCACCATGTCATCATTATGTGCAATTAAAATTGATAAATTATCAAACTTTGCTTACAAAAGTCTTCGTTGGATAACCTAGTATATGGACAGATATCAAGACGACTGGAAAATCAACACGTGTCTATGCAGCCCTTGATCTTTTATCTTTATTTATTTCAATATCATGAGATGTCGTTCTGGTATTTTGCTAATAAGACTAATACTCAGCTAAAACATAGCAGATGTCTTTCAAAAAGCTTTTTTTGACTAAAAGGGGCTTTCCATTATATCACAGATATGTTACACACGAAAAATAAAAACGCAAAAAATGTTCAGAGAAGAAAGAATGAGGAACATGAGCACTAAAGTATACAAAGTATCCTTTTATATTTATAATAACGAGACTAAAATTAAAAAAATACATACCAAACACACTGTTGTTGTTGCATGCGTTCAACATATCTTGTGAAAGCGCGTTCGAGTCGAATTCACTATCTGAAAATTATATTCATCTAATTTTCATATTGTATGTAATTTACATTCTTAAAACATGAACTTAGAAACATGATAGCTAATCTAGTACATCTACAGAAAACATGAGAAATGTGGGTAATAACAGAATTATCAAACAGAATAGACGAGTTTCCAATTGGTGAATTTTCCCGGAATATTTTGACGTCACAATATAGATTTTCAGACGTCACAATGTTTAGTGACGCAATTTACTCCGATTGACCCCAGGTCAATCGGGGCAATTCATTCATAAAATGAAATTGGAAATTCGTCTATTGTCAACAGCCGAAATACAACGGGACAAGGTAGGTGCAAAACCACCGGAAAAATTGTCAACTGCAATGGTCCTGACTTGGTACAGTCATTTAAAAAAACATTTTTGGTAAAACCGGTTTTAAGGTGCGGCAAACCTCCCCAACAATTGCAGTAGTGTTCAGTAGTAACTCAACAGTAACTGATATGGGATAGTCGTAGACGGTGAACTTATTATGAGGAAGGAGTGTTAGTATTTGTTGAAGGTGCCATGGTGACTTCAAGATGAAGAACAACAATGAAAGCGTTCTTCCATTTGCTTAATCTTGTCATGTATTAATATTTTGTCCCATATACATTTCCTCCATATCCCTTTATTTGTTCATTTGTATTTGCATTTTAGTGATTTTAAGCTTTTGGGATGAATGCACGTGTTTTATTCACTTTTTGAAATGAAGTCACTTATCAAAATACGCAAAAATACCTAAGTTACATCAGGTCAAGCTTACTCCATTGGAAACTGCAGTTCTACAGAATTACTGTTATTGCACTTATTTTGTCCTATTTATAAACTGAGATTTTCACATATCTTTCTGATTTGTTACACTTTGTAATATAAGTGTTATTGTTAAATTTTTATGACAGTTGAGTTTATAACCGCTCCCTTTGAGTTCAGAGTACACCTAAATTTTGAGATGTAGTCAAGAGTCTATTTTTTGAAACTGAAGTACAAGTACCAAATGCATAGACTTTGATTAGTCCAAAGAGTTCATGGACAAGTTCGAAGTACGCCAAAACTCGGGCCAAGGCCCAAGCCCCAAAAGAGGGGGCATACACTAACAATACGTATGATAATATAGTAAGGTAGCAACACTAAAATCGTAGTTTATAGAATTATGATATTCGTTTAAAGAAAAAAAACAAATAAGAACAAAAAAATATGATTAATAAAAAAAAAAATCGCCCAAATTGCATGCAAACAGAAACAACGACAGTAAAATACCAGAGGAACAAAGGACCCGTTAATTAAAAAAATCTAAGAAAGCAATATCCATAATTATTGCGCCATAAAGCCGATTTTACAAACTATTTCTTTTGAAATGCCTTTACCAAGTCAGGACTATTGTGTTTTGCCTTTTCGGGTGGTTCTGCACTACTTATTATTTTATCCTTTGAATTTTGTCTCCTGTAAAATCTAAACGGTAATTTTGAAATTACCTTGTGCAAGAAAGAGAGTACTAAGGAGCTTGCTCCGAGTTATAAATAATCCGTTCGACATGCAAGAACATGATAATCCCATTCATTTTTTTAATTTAGGATGAATTCATTGAAATGTTTATAAAAACTTATTCAATAGTGTAAACAACATCTAAACTCTGATTCATTTCCTATAGATAATGGATGTTTCATTTTGCTGCTTGCATTTCTGTATTTTTCGGCTCAAAATGTTGCATGACTATGTGAAAAATACCGTTCACTTCTAAATTCCGTAATTAATTATCAACAAATCGTGTACTTTCAAGGAAAAACAACTTATTAAAAATTTCCATTATGTTTGAATAAACTTTCTTCCAAAAGTCCATTCCGGAACGTTCCGGGTATTAGAATGGCGGGTCAAAGAGGTTAAACGGGATAAAAATGGCGTCCCGCTGTATGGGGCAAAGGGAATAAATTCTTCTATCAACATATGAAAGGTGTTTATGATTTGAAAAAAAAACGAACATGTCATAAATCAACATTTTATCCCAGGCGGGTCATTTCCAACCAATTTATTTTAGGTCAAGAAAAGAAAAAATAGGAGAATTCCTAGATTACGCTCAACTGACGTCAGGTACCAGTTTCCAGTAGATTTGGGATAAGATGTCGACAATTACCCAACGATTTGAAAGTGGAATATCGTCTATTGAAAATATGTGCGATTGTCACCCAGAATGGACTAATCTGACATTGGTAGTGTCACCTTTTACCTGTCGACAGGTGATCAAATATTAACGTAATGCATCTTTCCCATCTATTAAAGTTACCTGCCTATTCGCCCTCAAAAAGAAATATCTAACACTTAGAATTGTTAACCTGTCTGACAAAACAAGGAAAATTCACATATCACAACGATCTTTGCACGTCTTTAATATTAACGCCATTTTCAGTTATGTATGGTCATTCTTGATCTACATGCAAAACATTGGAGACATTGGTTTTCAAATAATGGAGAAATTTTAAAATATTCATTATCTAAAGGACGTGAAACAGGCTTAAGTCGTAACCA
The DNA here is from genome assembly GCA_002080025.1 of Modiolus philippinarum. NCBI lineage: Eukaryota > Metazoa > Mollusca > Bivalvia > Mytilida > Modiolidae > Modiolus > Modiolus philippinarum. The sequence goes on along the minus strand of MJUU01002504.1, from coordinate 2,978 downwards.
TATAACCAAACATCTAGTTATTATATCTATTTGACCTGGTTTGATTACTTGTCTTATGTAGTCATAAAGTTAAGGTATGTGCATGGATTGTTGAATTCACAATTCATGGAATTTAAACTTGTGGATATTGTGATATTTAGTTGCGATTCTGAGATATCAACAAATATTGACAAAAAGAGTGCTAAATTAATCAAAACACTCCGCAGCCTTTAAAGGTGTATTTGGATTTCCATAAAAAAAATGGCTTTCAAGTAGCTTTAATGGTCATGATAACAAATGTGGCACCAAAACAATTTTCGTCCACTATTTTGAAAATGGTTACCATTCAAAATTTGGATAATGATGAGCTCCATGACAACGTCACCGATGGCTTTAAACCTTGTTATCAGATTAACAGGGAAACCTCAAATTATGGCTGATCACGATGGGCATGTGATGGGCATTATTACAGTAGGATCGAACTCTACAAAGAGGTACCTACAGAGTTATTTCCTTTAACATGTTTCGGAATGCAGTTTTTGCCCTATAACTTTTCAACCGTTACAGATAATAAAGTAAACGAATATATTAAAAACAATAAGCAAGACAAGACCTCAGATTTGAGAACAAGGTCAAAGCTCATCAAGGTCACTGGTCAGGCTAGGTCATAACCTAATAATGATATTTTGGTAAAATCTTTTATTTGGTAAGAAATAGCTGATCAATCGTATTGGAAAAAAATTGTGTCTCATCAAGGTTTCGATATAAAGTACTATGAATTGATTGTCCTCCAAACGTTAAGATTTTGTCTGCACTTAAGAGACATACGTTGTCGACATGCGCATATGCAGAAAGTGGGTTTACAGTGACTTCGGTATTTGGTTATTTATTACAAACATATATATCAATATTTCGAATATAATTTGTAACAAAACATGACATTGGATGGGAAAACCTTGCATTTTTTTTTGCATACACGAATGTCTTCTTATTTGAAATGAATGGTGTAATTGTCTTATTATACTGAGTAAAAAATGGATTCTTGGTCAGCGGGGAATAACCTTATTCACTCACCCCTAATCAATCATACGTGTGTGAATGTTTACTTTGGTCTCCTTCGTCATAGAAAGGGAAATAAAATACAAAAACTACTCAGTTATTTTACCTGTTTGTGGTTGCTATTGTAATACCTGATGCTATCGTTCTTGCTCTTTTTGACTCATCAAACTCGTCACCTTGAGCAGCAGTATACCTTTTGATTGTACCAGTATTTGCTGAGAACAAATATTCCCGGTTATTTATAGTGGCTATTGCTAAATCTGTTGCCTGGTGCATGGACATTAACTGACGACCAAAGTTAAGATTTGGACCTAAAAAAGAACAATGAAGGAAGATGTAATTTAGGCATTAAAGTTTTTAAAAAATTCTTGTAAAGTAATAATTAACAAAAATGTGTACAGTAAAAATAATAAACAACTATTTTTTACCAATAAGGATAAAATATGTAAAAAATGGATTGCCTTCATTAATAACGACTGCATTAAAACAGGGCCACTACGGAATAAACAGGGTCATTACTGGATAAAAGGGCATTATGAAATTAGTCTGGACATTACAGGATTCAAGATGGTGGCTGTATAGTTCACTTGGTGTCTATGGAACGCAAAATTATAATTGTATCATATATTTACAGTAAAGTACACATTTTTTCTGCATTCTTTGTATTGAACGAGTACTAGAAAATTGGAAATACAATTTGTATTGTATTTATAGTTCTTTGTGTAGTCTGACATACTCCTGAATTATAAGCTAAATCGTGTATGATGCTTAACATCTTTGCTTTAGATTTTTGACCCTACTTCTGACCACTCATCTCATCATAAGGATCAGAAAATATACATTTTTTCTTGATTTTCTCCCCCAAACATTTGTACTTCAGCGGTAAACCCTTATCCAGCTGTATTTGTTTAAAATATTTGATCCTACTTGTGACCATACATTTCACTAATCTCATCACAAGGAATAAAAAAATAAACATTTTTTCTTGATTTTTTAAAAGTTTTTTTGTCCATTGGGGTAAATCCTAATGCAGCTGTATGGAAAAACTTTTTCGTTTCAGATGTTTGACTACTTGTGACCTCTCATTTTACTCACCTTATCACAAGGGATTCGAAAGATATTTATCATTCCTTGATTTTTAAACAGTTTTAAGAAAGGATATGGAGTAAATGAACATGAGACCATAACAAATATCTTAACTCCAACTGCAATTAATTTTAATGAGCTGTATGAAATTTATTCCTCATCAGCAGCACTAGAACCCAAACAAAGGCAATCGATAATTTCAAAAAATGTTAAAAATGCATAAAACCAAACCAAATCCGAATAATCAGTAATATCAAATATAGGTTAGGACAAAACTACGATGGAGGGAGTTAATCTTTCGGTTTAAGAATTTATATAAATTAAGATAATATTAATTGAACAAAGTATCTCATGGACAAGTACACCATATCTAAGAAAAATAAAAAGCATACATCTCTACCACGGGGGATTGTTTTACCAACTCCACACTGCAATAAAAGACAAACTCCTGTATTAAATATTTTACGAAAGGATATGGAGTAAATGAACCACGAGACCATAACACATACACTGTATGTTGACTCCAACTGCAATTAATTTTAATGAGCTGTATGGCCATTTCGGAAATTTATTCATCATCAGCAGCACTAGAACCCAAACAAAGGAAATCCATAACAAAGCTTTTCAAGCAGGGTAAAATCTTTTATAGCTACTGCTTGGTTTAAAATATGTGATCCCACAAACGACTTTTTATGTAAAAAAATGAATTTCCAGTAAATTATTTTAAATACGATTACATTCACTTGTCAACCTATTTATGTACACCAATCTGGTTAATAAAAGTTTTAAGAAATTGGTATTTTCATAATGGTCCTGTTACCCATTTATTAATACTATATTTTAGAGATATATAT
>MJUU01002503.1:62713-73102 GCA_002080025.1 Modiolus philippinarum | reverse complement strand
ACCCCGAGAGGTGCACTCAGGTGCCGGAATTTTCAGAATGGCCGCCGTTGCCATGGAAACAAAAAAGGCGGGAAAATTAAAAGTGCTCCGAATTCGATGAAATTTTACAGAAAGGTTGTGTTAGAAGTGGCAAACATGTTTTGAGGGTCAAATTTTTCAAAATGGCGGCCGTTGCCATGGAAACAGGAAAAAGGCGGGAAAATTAAAAGTGCTCAGAATTGGATGAAATTTTACAGGAGGGTTGCGTAAGAAGTGGCGAACATGTTTTGAGGGTCAAATTTTTCAAAATGGCGGCCGTTACCATGGAAACGGGGAAAAGGCGGGAAAATTAAAAGTGCTCAGAATTGGACGAAATTTTACAGGACGGTTGTGTAAGAAGTGGCGAACTAGTTTTCAGGTTCAAATTTTTCAAAATGGCGGCTGTCGCCATGGAAACGGGGAAGAGGCGGGAAAATCAAAAGTGCTCTGAATTGGATGAAATTTTACAGGAAGGTTGTGTAAGATGTGGCTAACATGTCTTGAGGGTCAAAATTTTCAAAATTGGGGCGGTTGCCTTGGAAACGGAAAAAAAGGCGGGATGATTAAATTTGGATGAAACTAAAGATGACGTCGAAATTTGCAGGGCCTCTTATATGGGGAGTTTGGGCGACTTCTGTGTTTGCATCCAAACACAATCATCACTTGTTATTATTATTATTATTAAGTCTCCCAAACGAAGTTTGGGGAGACTTATTGTTTTTACTCAATTCTTATTATTATTAAGTCTCCAAAACGAAGTTTGGGGAGACTTATTGTTTTTACTCAATTCTTTTTATTTAGTCTCCAAAACGAAGTTTGGGGAGACTTATTGTTTTTACTCAATTCTTATTTTTATTATGTCGCCCCCGACGTAGTCGGGACGACATATTGTTTTTGGTCCGTTTCTTTGTTATTATTATTTTTCATTATTCTTTCTTTCTTCCAAGGACTTTTGCCCGCGTATTTTCTCAAAGATGGCTGGACAGAATTCGATCATACTTGGCACAAAGTTGGACCACCATGAGAAGATGTGCATGCACCGGAAAATTTTTTTCAAAAGGCTGCCATAACCAAGATTGTTTTTATTTTTTTTTTATTCTTGATCTTCTTCTTCTCTTTCCGCCAAAAATTTGTCCGACCATTTTCTCAGAGACTACTGGTCCAATCTTGACCAAACTTCATAAGAAGGTGGAACCCTATACCAAGAGGTGCAATCAGGTCTTGGAATTTTCAAAATGGCACCGGTTGCCATAGAAACGGCAAAAAAGGCGGGAAAATGAAAGTGCTCAGAATTGGATGAAACTTAACAGGAAGGTTGCTTAAGACATGGGTAATTGGTTTCTGGTCTCCAAGACTTCAAAATGGCACCAGTTGCCATGGAAACGGCAGAAAAGGCGGGAAAATGAAAGTGCTCAGAATTGGATGAAATTTTACAGGAAGGTTGCTTAGGACATGGGTAATTCGTTTCTGGTCTCCAAGACTTCAAAATCGTGACCGTTGCCATGGAAATGCCAAAAAGGCGGGAAAATGAAAGTGCTCAGAATTGGATGAAATTTTTCAGGAAGGTTGCTTAGGACATGGGGAATTGGTTTCTGGTCTCCAAGACCTCAAAATCGTGACCGTTGCCATGGAAATACCAAAAAGGCGGAAAAATGAAAATTATCAGAATTATATGAAACTCTACAGGAAGGTTATCTAAGATGTAGGAAATTGGTTTCCGCTCTCCAAGACTTCAAAATTGTGACTGTTGCTATGGAAACGGAAAAAAGGCAGGAAAAATTAGAGTGCTCAATTAACAGGAGGCATAGGTTGTGAGGAAGTGATTTTTAGCCCTGATTTCTGATTTGGGAGTTCGTTTGGGAGACTTTGTATCAGCATCCTGATACAATTATAAATTTTTTTTCTTGTTCTTCTTCAAAAATTTGTCCGACCATTTTCTCAAAGACTAATGGTCGGATCGTGACCAAACTATACAGGATGATAGACCCTTATCCCAAAAGATGCAATGGGGTCTTGGAATTTTCAAAATGGCACCGGTTGTCATGGAAATGGCAAAAAAGGCGGGAAAATCAAAGTGCTCGGAATTGGATGAAAATTTATAGGAAGGTTGCTTAGGACATGGGGATTATGTTTCTGATGTCCAAGACTTCAAAATGGCACCCGTTGCCATGGAAACGGCAAAAAAGGCGGGAAAATCAAAGTGCTCGGAATTGGATGAAAATTTGTAGGAAGTTTGTTTAAGACATAAGGCATTGGTTTCTGGTCTCCAAGACTTCAAAATGGCATCCGTTGCCATGGAAACAGAAAAAAAGCGGGAAAATTAAAGTGCTCAGAATTGAATGAAACTCAACAGACAGGTTGGCTATGATGTGTAGAAGTGATTTTCAGTCCGAATTTCTGATTTGGGAGTTCGTTTGGGACACTTTTGTATCAGCATCCTGATACAGTTATAAATTTTTATTTGTTTTTTTCTTCTTCTTTCTTCCGCACAATTCTTGTCCGACACGTTTCTCAGAAACTATTGGTCCAAACTTTGTGAAACTTCACAGGAATGTTGGCCTATATAAGTAGATGTGCAGAAACTTTCAAAATTTTCAAAATGGCCGCCGTTGCCATGGAAACGGAAAAAAGGCGGGAAAATTCAAAGTGCTCAGAATTGGATGAAATTTTACAGGAAGGTTGCCTAGCATGCATAGAATTGATTTTTGGTCTCAAAATTTTCAAAATGTCGACCGTTGCCATGGAAATGGAAAAAAGGCGGGAAAATTCAAAGTGCTCAGAATTGGATGAATTTTTACAGGAAGGTTGCATAGCATGCATAGAATTGTTTTTTTTTTTCATAGGAAGGCTGCCAAGCATACATAAAATTGATTTTTGGTCTCAAAATTTTCAAAATGGCGATCGCTGCCATGGAAACGGGAAAAAGGCGGGAAAATTCAAAGTGCTCAGAATTGGATGAAATTTTACAGGAAGGTTGCCTATCATGCATAGAATTGATTTTTGATCTCAATTTTTTTTTTAAATGGCGACCGTTGCCAAGGGAACAGAAAAAGGCGGGAAAATTCAAAGTGCTCAGAATTGGATGAAATTTTACAGGAAGGTTGCCTAGCATGCATAGAATTGATTTTGGTCTTGAAATTTTCAAAATGGCGACCGTTGCCATGGAAACGGAAAAAAGGCGGGAAAATTTAAAATGCTCCAATTTGGATGAAAGTTTACGGGAAGGTTGTCTGACATGTGTAGAAATGATTTAAAGAATCAAAATTTTTTTATAAGATGACTTCTGTTGCCATGGAAATGGAAAAAGGCAGGACAATTCAAAATGGTTCAATTGGATGAAATTTTACCGATAGTTATCTGACGTGTAGTTATTAGAAATCTCATAGATGCTGCTGTTGCTATGGAAACTGTGGAAAACATTAACAATGTTCGTTTGGGGGACATCTGTAACGCTCTGCGTTACAATAAGCAATATTTAAATATTTGATCTTGTATAAAACATTTTTCATTTAGAATAAAAGTATCGTAATAGATTTTCTTGGTTAAACACTTGCCTTTCGATTGCTTTGTCCTTTTCTTGTAACTGTTGCTGAAAACTGAATAAAAATAATTTAAACATTTTAGGGTCTAGTCTTCAACAGAAATGGCTAATGTTATGTGATTGTTATGCACATTTAGAAAGTAAACACACATTCGACAAAATTGAATTTGATTTAATATGTTTTTATCAGATACTTGGATATTATAATTGACCATTGAAAATTAAATCAAAAGAGTATCTCATATCGTGCAAAGTTCTGTCCTTATCTGCAAAGTTTCTGTCCTTATCTGGTTCTATGGCTAAAGTTCTATTTGGTGCTTTGTATACTCTAAAACAATCTGAATAGTGTATTGGTATTTCCACATATCTCTAGCACAACTGATGAACAATTCTTGCTAAAACGAGTATATCATCCATACAATTTAGTATCATATAGATTGAAAAGATAGGACACAGAAATACACGAAACTACACGTCTTTTTGTAAAAGATACTCGAATCAATAATTTGACGCCTGCAAACATTTTGGAAACAGTAAAGAGAAATAGTACTGTTTTTTATTTTGTTTGCAAATTGAGTATAAAGCAAGATAACAAAGTTTTAAATTTAAGAAAATAAAGAATAAAACTTTAGAGAATGAAATAAAATTAAAAGAAACTAGTTGTTGTCATCTTTTCGAAATAGTGTCGTTTTAAAGTCATTTTCGTCTTAAACAGGCTCTTAATAACAAAGTGTCAATAAACTTCCATATATAAAAGACATTCAAACAACTTCAAATGGGTAACATCTATTAAGAGATCTTTAGAGCTACACTACCGCCCGTATTGAATTTCCTTATAAGTAGTAACGGCCTTAACAAATAAAACACCAAAGTAAGTGTAAAATACAGAAATATCCAAGTTTCATAATAAACAGTAATTAATGAAATGGTGTACATGTGTTACAAGGAGTAATTTCTCATCAGCAACAATCAAATAATATAGAAACCCATAATCTATAAAATAGTCAGAAAGTAATACTCATTACCAAAAATATAGAAATAGGAGGCTAAATTCAGAACCAAGGACATCAAGTGCAATACACGGAATGAAACTTCAGTTTTAAACAGTAAAAGGTATGGCCATTTACCGGTGAATTTATTTCCTCCAGCATACTAATTTTGCGAATGCATTAAATCTTCTCGAAAACTGCTTTAAGAGATCATCTGTTATATACACTATCAGAACAAAATCAATTCAAATCCATTTTTGTACATTTAGATGAAAGTTTCAGCCACTGAACTTGCCACTTGTATGCAATTTAGACAGATTTTAAAAAATTTTGTAGGTTTTTGGTGAAATTCGTTGCATAGGACCTCCAGAACCAAAATATACTTATTGCAATTTGGAAGGGCAAATGTTTATGCGTTCACAGCAAAAAATTGGTTTTGGTTCTCGATGTCCTTTGAGTAGTACCATCTTCTCAAACACTGTAAAATAGCTAAAATTGACACAAAAGGCATGTTCGACTGCTAATAAGTCAGAAAACATACAAGGGTGTCATATATTTATTTTATTTCTAATAAGAACACGTACCCAAGGCCACCCTAAACGATTTTCGACAACATTTGAGCATATTATGAAAATGACCCAACATAGGAAAAAAATTCTCGCGGTAATGGTCATACTTCTTTCTATAAAACGCAAAGAACATTTTCATGTCAGACAAGTCTGATAGTTGGACTGGTGAATACCTCTGGTAAATTTAGTTTCTGCAGATGGCCATTTTGACAAACTACGTCTTTTCAGTGCGCTTCGATAGACCATAAACCGAAAAATGTGAAAAGTTGCTATCAACAAATAACCAAAAATAAAAGCCAAATCAGCCAAGGACAGAGCTATGCATGAAGAAGATACTCCCTTGTTTAAAACGACTTTTTTGGTAAAATTTAGAAATTGCAAGTTTCAAAATAAGATTTGTTTGCGGGCCACATTGCGGCCAAATAGTAATCCCTAAATGCTTAGGTGCTTCGGGGTGTCTAAAATTGTGCTTCACATGGTTAAACAAACAAATGACCATTTCAACTTTTGTAGTTATATATTGTGCGCATTCCGTAATTGTTTCAACGTCAATGGCTGTCCTACCCATTACATCGACTGCACTAGATAAAGCGTTGGGAAAGGGGGGTCACTAACACGAAAGAACGAGCAAAAAATTGACGAAAACGAAACACGTGTGATAAAAACGCCAATAATTTCTTCTTTTTTTCTTCTAAGCTCATAAAATCGATTAATGTCTGATAACCTTGCTACATAACTGCTGCTACGTACAATTCGAATTGTACATCCTCCCGTTTTTTTTCATACATTGTATGAAAAAACAACACGCAAAAAAATAAAATGCCCCCCAAACGAAACACGAGCTCAAAATATGGACAAAAACGCGGCACGTGAAATAATGTCAACACGAAAATACGAGGAATAAAAACACAAAACATGAGAACACGAATTTTGCAAACGACGAAAACGTTGCACGAAAATAACCCTATACCACCCACGATAAAGGTACAGAAATGCAGAAAACAAACAATATACATGTAACATATATACAGTAACCTCGGTATTTAGTTATTTGTTACCACTGGGTCGGTGCCACTGCTGGTGGACTGTTAGTCCCCGGGGGTATTCACCAGCCCAGTAGTCAGTACTTCGGTACTGACCCGAAAGCCGATTATTTTTGGGACATTACAATATCTAAATTTTTGTAAATTTTGTTGAAAACTAAGGAGTATCTCCCTCATGCACAGCTCTGTCCTTAGCTAATTTTGGCTTTACATTTAGATTATATTGGTTATTTGTTCTCTATCAGTTTTTAAATATATTTGAGTATATGGTCTTCCAAACGTTTAGATTTTATCTGCACTGAAGAGACATAAATTGTCGAAATGCACATATGCAAAAAGTAAATTCACAGTAACCTCGGTATTTAGTTATTATGTACCTAGATTATAGATTAGCTTGTCAAAACACTGTTTTATTATTTGAGATACTTACAGCTAAAACAGTTTTAAAACAAAATAAGCTCAAATCCCTAAAGCTGGGATTTTCTTATACATTAAGCAAAGCTTATTGTTAAAGGTCTCATGGTGACTTCAAAATGAAGCACAAGAATAAAAGCATTGTTCCATTGCTTGGTTTGCCATGTATTTATAGGAACTTTGTCTCTTTTTCATTTACTCCACATCCTTTCATTGTTTAATTCAATAAATATGTAATGATGCTAAAATACGTGAAATATTTTAAAGTAAAATTTTGATAAATAACATTTTGACATTCATTAAAATTGGATTTAAATGAGCTTTAAAATAAAAAAAAAAGAATAAAATAATTATACATTAAATGTTATACCTTTTCGAACTTGGCAATCGGTTAAGAAACCTAATGTCACGTGCTGTAAGGTGCCGAAGTATTACCAGATCTGCATCCCGATTGGTTGATTAGAGTAAATCAAATTCAGTCTTTTTAATTATTAAAACTTATTTATCTTAAACATCTGTCAATTTACACTTATTTGAAAGTACAAAGAAATCTTACTAAAGGGGATAAATAATTTACTTCTCAAACATGTCAAATTAATCCTAATGGATTTTTGTCAATTTCTATTACTCTAGGTCTTTTTATCTCGGACTTTTTACGTAATAGTTAAAGAAGATTTATTTGTAAACCGCGAAATTAATTCGTCTAGATTGCTCATTTATTTACAAATCAATTATCCTATTTTCCGGACTGTAATAACATTTAATGTATAATTATTTTATTCTTTTTTTTTAAGCTCATTTAAATCCAATTTTAATGAATGTCAAAATGTTATTTATCAAAATTTTACTTTTATTAATATATTTCACGTATTTTAGCATCATTACAAATCATTAAAATCACAAAGAAAAATATTCAGTGAACTGTTAATACAAAATCAAGTTAGGAATGTTTATTCACTTTTCACCTTTTTGGGGTTATTTAGGGCTTGCTATATGGTGTGAGGTTCCTCACTGTGTTGAAGACCGTACGGTGACTCCTAGATGCTTTGTTTTGGGTCGTTTTAATCTGGATATGGGATGTTGTCTTCTTGACATTTACCCCTTTTCCTTTCTTTTTCATATCTATATTTCCGGACAGAAAAACTATTGGAAAAATTCTTATTTTTAGTGAAATTTTAAAAAATCTGTAGTTATGGGAGAGCTTGTGATGTCACACTGACGTCTACGCCTTTCCTATCTATTTATTTTTTAAACTATATTTTACTCAATTTTTATCTAAAATTAAAATTTCTCTAGACATGTAATAATGGAATTCATTCAAATTTCAAAATAAAACATCTCGAAATAAAATATATTAATTATAGACATTATATGTTATCAGATTTACAAATATTAAAAAAATTCAAAATCAGGAAATAAAAAAGACGTGTTGGACATCTTTTTAACAATAATTTTGAAAATTAAGGTATTACTATACCACCTTATATCTGCATCGGCTAAATCCTTCTGGTATTGCTTTTCTTGATTTTCATATTTTTTTAGGTCATCTTCCAGTGAACTGATATCGTTATCCTTTATCTGTAAACGGCTTTTTAAATCACCAACTTCCTTGTATTCAATGGATAAACACTGAAATTCAATCGTCAAATAATAAGTATTGAATATTGACATCCTTTTCCCCATTATATCCTAAAGCTTCGTGCCTTTCGTTTTTTGTTCCCTTTTTATATCCCCGCTTGAAAGGAAGGGAGTATATATTGATAGGGTTGTCCGTCCGTCCGTCCATCCGTGTGTACCATCTCTTATCTACTACTCCTTCTGGACAAATGAATGGATTTTCACGAAACTTAAGCATAATATTTGTGACATAATGTAAATGTGAACCTCAAGTTTTTTTGTTTTTTGTTGTTTTTTTTTCTTAGAATTCGATTTCATTGACTTTTAGAGTTTTCCATAGCAATGCATTGACTTGCAATTACATTACATTACCATCTCTTATCCGCTACTCCTCCTGAACCTGAAGTGCATCTCCTATTTGAGAATTTTAATTGATTGATTTTTAATTTCTGGAAACAAATTGCGGCGGGGTATATATAAATAAGCTTTTATTTTAGTATTTTAGTTTATACTCTAAAAACCTTTTTTTTCACTTTTTAGCTGTTTAGGTGTATATATATATATATTTATTAGCAAACTACCCCTTTACAACGGGGGCAACCACTGCCGGGATAACAGGGTTGCGTCCAATATACATTATAATTTTAACAAATAGTATATACAATGTTACAGGTAAAAAATCGAACTGAAGCTAATCAAAAGCCATACAATGTCACAAGTAAAATGTCACACACACAGTTAATCAAAGTCCCAAAGGTACTGGTGGATTAGTGTCTATGATGGCAATGATCAGTATCTAATCTATTAATATTTTATGTATACTGTCCCTGTATGATATGAATAATTGCCTGTCTATGTCGTGCATAATTACTCATTTTTTACTATGGGTCTAATTATAATGATGATATCAAAACCAAGAAAGGTACAAAAACAATGTTTTGCTCATTAAGAACATGCCTTTCTGACAGTCAGCAAGTATTTACTGGTGGCCATCTTCATCTGATCACACCAGCCAATCAATGGCAATCAAACCATTAGAGACAAATATTCGAAGAATTCTTATTTTATACCAGAAACCTATTACATATTATGGGTTCCCTGCTGTACACTACACTCAACATAGACTAAACAATGACAGCACCATCTTGATCAAGTACAGTTTGAAATTTAATTCTAAAGAAGAGACCTGAATGAAAGGTTTGTGAATGCTGACAAGACGTAAAAGCTGACAAGACCTGAGCAGCAAAGCAATACCCTGCTCTTTATGGAGATAATAATTCGTCCAAGAAACACACGAAGACTCTGTGCAAAGTTCTTTGTGCAACAATGCATCTCAATTCGCGCTATGATATACCGTACATTCTCATGCAATTGAAAAATGACTGTTATGCATTGTAAATACTCAAATGACATTATCTCAAGTTTTGTTTGACCAAACTCTGATCAACGGCAATTAACACGCAACATCCCGGACTGAACATTGTTGGACGAACGGCAATCAACAGACCAACACCCCTGCCTGATCCTATTTCGAATTTAGTCAATTCCAACCCCGATCGTTGTAAAATATCGTCTGTTTCGGAATATGCACATTGACAACTGTTTCCAGGTAATAATTTGTATTTACCGAAGTATTTTGTTTTTGTTTTGTACATTTCGTCATTTTATATGCCACACAGGAATATGTCAGATATTGAGAACCTAAAATCATCGTTGGAAAAATTAAATTCTGTAAAACAAAAGCATGTGATACTATCAGGTGACTTCAACTGTCCGGACATCGACTGGAAGATTGATTGATTGATTAGTTAGAGTTTAACGTCCAATGAGCAATATTTCAGCTATATCAGGACGAGAACAAGTTAATCAATTCAAAACAAATTGTAAGTAAAAGAAGAAAGAAATAAAGGTGGAAGGGACAACCGGGGCAACGACTTTTGATTGCCACTGGAAAAGGGGAGAAATGGGTAGGGGCAGGAAATTTAGCCTTCTATACGACACCCAGTGCGTCTGCTCTCTTTAGAGAAATATAGAAGGGGTCTTTATACTGCATGGAGCGTGGCGTTTCTCCACATAGTTTGGCTACAATGGTTCGCGGTCAGGCTTTCCGTATTATGACCTGACTACCCCGCAAAGACAGGGCATTCCCCTATCTACCACCTGGGGACGCGCCCGGCAGCTCTGTAGCCAAAGCCCCT